>QFEW01000480.1:0-21310 GCA_003316525.1 Termitomyces eurrhizus
ATCATCATCCGGAAATGCCGCAAGTGGTGCATCAGTTACAATTGGAATGGGACCCAGTGGTAGCTGTTGTATTATGAGGACTGGCAATCCTTGTGTGTTCTGAGTGAGTCGTGTCCTTTCCTCAGCAAACGGGATGAGGTCCCTTTGTCTGATAACTGTTGTTTTTGGTTGCTTGCATTTCTTTAGAGAGTTCAGGTTCATGATCAAATATCTATGGCCAGGACCTAGCCATTGTACTGGAGATCTAATGAGACCACTCATCGATATCGGCAATATGCCCCAATTCAGATGGGCTAGATACCAGTGGACAGTGGACCCTATCCATCAATGACAAATGCAATGGACAGTGAACAGAAACAGTGAACGGAAATGTATATTTTATCATGTGATCCTTCAGTTGAGAACTGTGTGGTTGCAGAAATTATATTGTCTACAAAATGTCTGCCCTCCTGCAACCATCTGAACCAATATTTTCATCAAAGAAAAGACAAGTGGAATCGATATTTATAGCGGAAGAAAGATCTATCTTTGAACCATACAAGGAACTCTACCGCTCCTCAACTACTCCTCAAGCTTGGACTGCTATCTTGAAGGATAAAATCCTAATGGATATCTTCAACTACTGGGCCACTAAGGGGACAGAGCCAAAGACAGGGGAAGAGTGGACAGAGAGAATCAAAGTAGGTACAGCAACTCATTGCAAAGAACTTGACATCATTTCCTTGAATAGAAGGTTGTCCAGTATATCAAGAATTGCTGGCGCCCTTATTACCAGCATAAATATCCAAAGGTGCTCCTGAAAACTTCACTGTGAGATGTTGTCCAGCAGACAATGGCAAAGGAGATAAACGAGGAGATCCAGAACTTGTTGAGGGGTAAGGATCACAATGCCTCAGGATTGGATGCATTTGCACAATATAATGTGGCTGTCAAAAATGTTATGCTTCAACTCACACCGCAGGAGGAAAGTCATTTATGGAAGATGGCAGCAGAATGGAGCAAAAAAGGAAATCTGCCAGAAATTCAGCGCAAGTTGGTACTCCATCCATCCCCCATCTGTCCTCTATTTGTTGTACATTTGTCCGCTTGATTCTGCTTTCTAATCATTGTCTCTACAGGAAGGCCCAAAAGCACAGTTTGAAGCATGTGGATGATGCAGATGTGCTTTGATTTAGAAAAATAGGCATGTTGAGTTGGACTGTTGTTGAGTGGTATGCAGATGAAGGCATGACTATTAGAATATATGTGGTGCCATTATTCTTTAAACAATTTTGACATCAATTATAGTCATGACAATATGTCATACTTGACCCATGCTAATCAACCAACCTTCCAAGACTCCTTTCCTGACCTTGTTAGTGACCTCAACAAGAAGATGATGGATTACATGTCTGCTCTTCTTGGTAGAGACATGCCGTCCAACATGCAATCACCCCATGATTTGACTCCTCCTATCCTTACACGCCATTGTAGTACTTGGTGGCAAGTATTACTGTAGTTCTGGGGCTTATTGGTAACTCAGAAAGTTCCCTCTAATCCACACTGTTGCTTGATGAAAAACTTGGTGTATTGGGTGCTTCTCAGAATATCAAATACTCTGGTGGGCAGTAGAAGGTTCTCAGTCAACTCCAGCCTAAGCAGTTCACTCCCTGGGAACTACCGAGCCTTTGTTTTCCAATAGACTTCCAAGAAGAGGTTCAATAAACTCTAGCCTAGGTGCATCACTTCCTGGGAACCACTGAGCCTTTGCCTATCAAATGCCTGTCTATTCTCTACTAAACTTGGGCTATTTATACTGTTTTTCTGGTGCACAGACCACTATCTACACCTGACTCTTTGTTGTCAACTCCCCAGCCTCCAGAACATATTTGATAGTCCAATTTCCCTTTTGGGAGGCCTGTTTCGGTGCCATCAGTTCCACCATTCAACTTCTTGTTCCATCATTCCTCTGGATGTCTCTGATTGCCACTTCCTCATTTGCTTCAGCTCTATTTAGCATGATCCCATTTATAGATCCTTCTTTCCCCTTTTACCCTTTTAGTGCTTCCCTGCATTCCATGCTTCTTTTGACATCCCTCCATGCTTCTTTTCCTTTCTCCTTTCAGTCATGACAAATTGGGCATTGTCAGATCTGATCTTGATCTAGATCATCACAAATTGATCCCATTTCATCACTTCTGCCAGCTCCCATGCTTCCCCTCCCCATTACAGTGGTTGGACTATTGTTGAGTGGATAGCTTGAGCTGGTCCCTGCCCTTTGTTCTGTACTGTCTGTGTATTTATTGGGGTGTTTTTGGAGATATAATTTGTTGAGACTGCTACCAGGAGGCTTACAGTTTTCAGCCTTATGATTAAATGTTTATTTTGACTTCTGGTGCCTGTTGTGTCTCTGACTGCTGGTACAGCGTTGTATCACCGCTGGTATCAGCTGGGTCACATGCCAACATCTGCTACTGTCCGCTGGCATGCCAGCGGACAGCGGACACTCACGCACCCACTTCTGCCCTTCTCCCTCTTTCTCCCCCATGCTATCCTCTCCACTCTCCACCCCCCGTCCACTACATGCCCCCCGCTTCCCTCCTCACCCCTGACCTGACGTCCAACGTCTGCTACGTCCACTGGTACACCCACGTTCCTCCCCTTCCCCCTTCCCTCTTTCTCCCCACCCCCATCTCTCCTCTGCCACCCCCCCACACTCTCTGAGACGCCACCCCATGCGGCGGACGCCCACGCACCCCCTTTCCTTCTCTCCCACCCTGATGCCGGACGATGCCGGAAGTTGCCAACGGATTCCTGTGGATGCTGACAGATGTCCAACGGATGTGGACGGATGCTGACAGATGCCGACGGATCTGAGCGGGTCACGACGGCTGCCGACAAACTCCGACGGATGCCAGCTGATGGCCAGCTGATGGCAGATGATGGCAGATGATGCCAACGCCCCTTTCAAGACACAAAACCTCTTTTGGGAGGTATGCCACCCCCTTTCCACCTCAAAATATCCATATAGGGACCTGCAGAGATGTAGGTGGGTGTTCGCTCATTGTGTTATCCAATGATGAGCCTGCATCGTGGCTGGCTACCAATAGCACCAATACCCACACCTCATATAGGCCCACTAGTACCACCAGAAGCACCATGCTCTAGCGCTTCCAGCGCTATTTTTCTCATATTTTTACACTAATAACTCGCAGCTACAGACTCCAATTACTCTCAGACCACTTTTATGGCACCACTTGTTCTTCGCACCACTGTTGACACCTCGCTGCACCTTGCCACTTGCACTCCAAGGCTATACATTTACATGGACACTTGGCATCAGTCAATCTGGCATAATGCTCTTAGCTAGTGGCAGCGCTTACAGGATAGAATGATGAAGTATTTCCGTGACAGCATCATTATGGACCTTTTTACTATACAATTCAATTCACCACATTTACTTACATTTTTATCAGTTCACCACCCTCTAGCGGCACTTAACCTCTTAGCGTTGGCTAACTTTCTTTACTATAAATACTTACTTTTTGTTAGTAGTACAGGGAATCAATTTGGCAGTAGGGATCGTATCCCAACATTTTGGTCTCCATACACAACAGACTACCTCTTGTTGACCGTGTCAAGCAAGAGGACTCTGCTCTAGTTTTCTATCTCTCTCTCTCTAGCGCCTTGCAACTACGGCTTGGCTTTTGTGCTTAGATCTGCTAAGCAATCTCATCCTTTTATTATCACATTCTAGGTGCTAATACTTAGCGCCTCTTAGCGACCCTTTCCCACACCTCTTAGCGCCTTCCTTAGCAACTTTCCCACGCTCTTAGCGCTTCTCCTTAGCGACTTTTAGTGCACTGTAGCCACATTTTGGAGCCTTACGCAAGTGCCTCCAATCACCCACTTTCCTTGCCACCAACCTCTTGCCTACCGTGTGTTCTCTGGGACCTGTCCAGGACTCTCACACACACTTAGCACACCCAAAGCTATATTGGCTAAGTAGCTGCACTAGTGATAGTCCATGCAGCGCCCAGCTCGATTTGGGCATCATCACCGACCTTTGACTCTATCTGTTGGTAACGGACCTGTGGTGCAACGGTTAAATATGCGTTCCATTGCTGGAGGCCTGCCCAAGGCTGGGGGTTCAATTCCCCCCCACAGGCATATGGCGGGCAAGACAATGTTTCTTTTTCTTTGGTCCAACCAGCCCCTGTGGACTTGCATAGGCCTCTGCAGATGTCTACTGGTGCCCTGCACAGGCCTGGGAGGGCCTGTGTAGGTTTGAGTGGGTCAATATAGGTCTGTGTGGATGTCTGCTGGTGGCTTGCGTAGGCCTGCATAGGTCTGCGGGGCCCTTTTGTGGATGTATGCTGGCGTTGGGGGTGGGAAAAGGAGGGAAGGGGAGGTGCGCAGCCTCAAGTTATTGCGGGGAGGAAGGGAGAGGGGAGGGAAGTGGGGAACCTCGAGGAGGATTGATTCATGCCATGACGTCTGCCAATGGAGGAGGCTTTCACTTGTGGGCTGATGCCTGCTGGCAGCCGCTGATGCACATTGATGTCTGCTAGTGTCCGCTGGCATCCGCTGGGCCTGCATGTGCATGTATGTGCCCGCCTTTTATTGATCCACTGGACTGTGTCATACAACACATTGTGACATGTCCGCAGCTCTGTATTCTACGGCACTGTGGGCACTGCGCCGCTTCAGTATAGTGGACTCTGCTGGACATATATGGTACGGCACAAAGCGAGCTCCCGTACGACGTATGACATATACCGTTGTGATGCCCTACTCTGAGTGTCAAGCTTTTACACTTTTCTGATGGCGTTGTTCCGGCAGATGTCAGCACCTAATGATATCCTTTTTGGGTTCTTAGTCAGGCGTCAGTTGAGAGTTACTCTCTGTTGCTGCATCCATAGTATCTCCTTGTAGCGCCTAGATTCCTAGATGGTTGTATAGGTGTCGGCTGGTAGGGTATGTGTGATGCTTCTAGGTGCCTATTCCTTTATCATAGACCAGTCAGAGGTTGTGTAAGGGCGACCTCTAGAAGAGATAATAAGTGAGAAAAGGAAGAAATGAGGAGTCCCCTGACAGGTTGGTAGCTTTAGCCTTTCTATAGCCCTGTAGTGTTCCTTGATGCGCTCAATCTGAGCAGAAGCCCATCAACAAAGAAACGGTTTATATCAAGGGTTGAATATCTGAGACAAATCAAAGCAAAAATAGTTGAAATATACGTGCATTGCCTTGGGCAATATTACAAGTGTGCCAAGATTGGTGCAGCTTGAGGTGAAAACTGGAGGGTATGCATGCAGATTGACATTGCTTGAAATGTAAGGTTGTATTCATTCTGCCTCCACAACATAATATAGGACACAAAATGTTGTTACAAGGTCCTGTGCAATGATGGAAGTATGGAAGGTTGTAATATTATAATATGTGACATTGATATCATGGAAATTGCATCTCCAAGTGCTTGGGATCCACAGCAGTTGCACCTAAGGCATACTACTGTCTCTGCTCAGCGTCTGGTGCATTCATTCCTGATAATATTTGATATCTGGTTATCAATGTATTAATAATAATTATATAATAATCTATTTTTAGTCAAGAGCTCAGATGGTGATCTGAATTTCTGATCGTTGAGATTCAGATATTATTACTTCTTCTCAACGGGCTTCTCACAACTAGAAAAATCTATTTCAGGCTTTTAATTCTGAATCAGACCACATTGAAATTGCACTGTTAATTTGTCCACTGAATTGGCCCAATGCATTCATTGTAACAGCCAATTAAATCAGTATTACATCATTTCTCAAAGGTATATAATGCACTACTTTTACAATGATTTCTGAATCATCGACAGCCCCCCATCATGTCTGAATCTATCACAAATCATAGTATCAATAGGTTTTTCACTGTTGACGATGCTCTTGGCCTGGTTCTTCTTGCACTGGGCACATGTTCACCCAGCATTACTGAATTGCAAAATGTATGTCAAGAATTTTATTCTTATTTCATATTTTAATGTTATCTTTCCATTTTTTTTAGGCTCTTACTGCATGCTGAAGCATCCTGGTCAACCAGTGTGACAAAATTTCTCAATTAGAGGCTGAAATCAATGCTCTAAAAGTGCAATCCAACAATTCTGCAGAAACTAATCAAGTTTAGTGGCTTACACATCCTCATCTCATTTCTCATCAATCTGAGATTATTTGGCTCTCAAAAAAATATGGTCTTATGTATCAACTTTGGCCAGATGAGGCTGCCTTTTTCCAACATTGTCTTGATCAGCATCCATCATTTGAAGGAACTGTGAACTTACTGTCCCAGTTCCAGGCAACATCCTTGCATGTGAGCCGGTTGAGGGGTTTTGTGATACCGGTGTAGTTGTCTATAAACCTCTGGTAGAAATTAGCGAAACCCAAGAAGGATTGTACTTCCTTGACGTTCCGGGGTTGTGGCCAGTTGACAATGGCCTCAACCTTGTGGGGATCCATGCGAATGCTGTTCAGGAATATGACAACGCCAAGATACTCAACCTCTTCCATGTGGAATGAACACTTCTTGGGCTTGGTGTGGAGGTTGTGCTCTCAGAGGCATTCAAGGACTTGCCAGACATGCTTCTGGTGGTCCTCCTTCGAGTCAGAGTAGATGAGGATGTCGTCCAGGTAGACAATCACAAAGACATTGCTCATGTCGTGGAAGATGTCATTCATGAAGTATTGGAACGTGGCAGAGGAGTTAGTCATTCCAAAAGGCATCACAAGGTATTTAAACAGACCATACCGCATGCGGAATGCAGTTTTCCACTTATGTCCCAGGGCAATGCAGACATTGTTGTAGCCAGAGCAGAGGTTGATTTTTGTGTACACCTTGGCACTGCAGAGTCGATCAACCAGATTGCCAATGAGCGGAAGCGAGTAGCAGTCCTTCTTGGTGATCTTATTAAGTCCCCAGTAGTCAACGCAGAGTCGGAGCAAGCTGTCCTTCTTCTTGGCGAATAGAACCGGAGCTCTGGCAGTGGAGGTGGAGGGTCAGATAAATCCCTTCCCAAGCATTTCATCAAGGTAGTCCTTGAGGGCCCAGAGTTTGACTTCCAACATGTTGTATACCTTGCCAAAGGGAGGGGCGGCTCCTTCCTTGAGATCAATTGTATGGTCGTAGGGGCAGTGAGGGGGAATTTCTTTAGTGTCTCCTTTGGAGAATATGTCAGCAAACTTGTGATACTCTGGGGGACTACTTCTCAGAGGATCTACTCCTTGGCTCTTTTTTCCGGGGAGGTAGCGTCCGCTCGTAGGTGTTCTTCTGAGAGTGACGGCGAGGTATGCAGCTGAAACGTGGGGGTTCCATCCTGCATGAGGCGGACAAAGGGGGCAGCTCCAATGATCCTAATGTCGAGTGCTTTTGGATTGATCGGGGTTGTGGGTTCACAAGTTGGAGCAGGTTTGACACGTGTCTGAGACCGGTCCAGGTAGTTTGGCCCTTTGTACTTGTTCTGAGGAATGTTTGGGGGTTGGTTGGGGGCCTTGCAAGTTTGGACAGGAGTCAAGGGCATGGTCAGGGGCGTCTGGATGGGGGGCGGGGATGCCAGGCATTGGGTTGCTCCCTAGGGCCCAGAGGTGCACGGTGGTTGTAGGGTGGTTTTTGGGTCCTGGAAACGTCATGGTGAGTATTCTCTAGTCAATGTCAGGATTTGTGTCTCATAGCCAGGGTAGTCCCAGCATCATCAGGGTCGATCCATGCAGTCACGTGACCAGGAAGTCAGAGGTGAACTTGAAGCTGCTGTCCAGAGTCACATGTTCCGAGTGAGACCTCTGGATGGGGCCAGAGGAGGAGAGGGTGCCGTTGAGCCATTGCAAATGGAGGGGCTGGTTGAGGGGGCTGTGGGGGAGGTTGAGGGCATTGCTGATGAAAACTCTGGTAGTTCTGCTGTTGATGAGGGCTGAAATCGGTCCCAGGGCGCTGTCTAACCTGGCATTGATGATGAAGAATCAGGACGAGTGGGACTGGAGTCCGGGGGGCAGTGGGGGCCTGTTCAGGAGGTCTTTCAGAGTTGGGTCGGGGCCTGGGGAGTGGGGAATGTCGAAGGGGAGTTGCTGGTCGTCGGGTGTCAGTTCCTGGGTCAGGCAAAGAGTGAGGTGTCGCCAGTTGATGCGGGGGTTGGTGTCTCAGAGCCATGGAAGCCCTAAGACCAGAGGCATGGAGGGGTGGAGTTTGGTTATCAACATTTGGAGGGTGTGAGTCTGTCCATTGGTGAAAATAACAGGCATACGCACGAAATGGGTGATGTTCCCTGCCATAGAGGCATCTCCATCAAAGAGGCAGAGTTGCACCGGGACTGGGAGTCATTGAGCGGGCTCTGGGGTGGAGGTAGACCATGGCGCCACTGTTGACAAGGGTGTTGAGGGGGACTCTGGAGGGGGTGAGGCGGGTTTTGAGTAGGAGGGAGTGCGAGGAGTGGGAGGGTAGGTAAGCCATGAGGGTGTCCTGTGCAAGTGTCATGGAGCAAAGATGGGAGACCAGGGCAAAGAAGACATCGGGGTCAATTCCACGATTTAGTGTGTCTTCTGGGTCTAAATCGCCAGGTCGTTTTCCAAATATTTGTAGGTGGCATCTTCCTCTTCAAAGGTCCAGGTGGTGCATCCCACAACCTGTCATTGAGGGCACTCAGAGATGAAATGGTCTTTCTCACTGCAGAGTATGCAAACACCTTCCCTTCTCCATCGTTCCTGTACATCCTTTGGAACCTTGATCCATGGTCGTCCCTTCTTCTGAAGCTGGTTAGCCCAGAGGGCCTCTTTGTCCTGTTTGTTGGCAAAGTTGGGGTCTTCAGGGTCTTCCGGGGGTTCTTTGGGGCTTGACACATCACCTGGGTCGTTGGCGGCCACCACGGTGGTAAGTTGGGCCTGGGGGCAAGCACTGCTGGTGGGGTTAGCATTGAGTGGGCCGCAACTCACTGGGATGTTGGCTGCCAGGGAATGCAGGGGGACCAGGGGTTTGGTTTTGGGGGTTAGAGGGTTTGCCAAAGGGCCATGGTGGTCCTCCCCTAGGGTTCAGGGGGCTCGGGAGTTCGAGTACTCGCTGCGGTCCTCCCAGTAGCGCTGGTTGTTCTGCATAACAAGGGCCTTGTATCTGTTGAAGGAGGGTTGTTTTGGGGCAAGTCGGAGAACGTCCTTGATGCGCTGCGGCAGTGCACAGTGGAGGGCGTACCAGAGGGCGCTATAGTTTCAGCCTGTCTTGTAAGCTTCCTTCTCAAAATGTACAATGAAGGTGGTGAAGTGTTCCTCAGAGCGCATCTGGAGGTTGAAAAGGTTGTCCTCAGCCTTGGCCATGGTGTCGTAGATCCCGAACTTCCCAGAGAATTCATCAATGAAGGCTTGCCAGCGGGAGAGCGCCGGGTTGTTGGAATCAAACTGGATGAGGGCTGTGTAGTGATTGAAAGCAATCCTCTGGAGGTGGGAGGCGGCGAAGGCCACCTGGAAACTGTCAACCTGAAACGTGAGTGGTTTTGCCTGAAACGTGTTAAGACATTGGGTGAGGAAGGTATGCCATTTTTGGGGGTCCCAAGGGGGTTTGTTCCTGCTGGGGGGAGGTCCAGGTCTCCATGCAAGGGGCAGCAGAGGTGTGGGGCTGGGGGATCGTCCTCAGGGTTCAGTCAGGGGTGGCAGAGGTGGTCAGGGAGGGTTCAGTGGTGTCAGGTTGATCTGGGGGGGGCCAGGTGCTGGGGCAAGTGCCAGGTTGCACAGGGGATGTTCAATCCAAGAGAGTCATGCTTGCATTGGAGGCCATGGGGGGTTCCACAGGTCGAAGTGGGGCGGGGGGTCGCAACAAAAGTTTGGTTCTGGAGGAGCCAGAGTGGATATGGGAGGGGGTGCTGGGGTGGTCGCAGGCATGGGGCATTGTTTGTTGTTGCCACGGGTGAGCTCATCAATGTAGCACAGTGTGTTGTCCATGCTGGGGGTATCTGCCTGGGGTCTCCTGGAGGTCGCTGGGAGTGGAGGTCGGATGTTGTCTGTTTGCAGGAGCGGTTCCAGGGGTCTCTGGGGCTGTTCCCAGGTCTTGAAGGTGCTAGGAACGGAGTTAGCCCTATGGCAAGTCAACAAGCCTACCATGTGGGCAGCAGGCTGATCAAATAATCCTCCCGTCAGGTTGAGGGACCGCAGTATAGCTGAGGCGTTTTGTCGCTCTTCCCATTGTCATTGCTCCAGAGTTGGGATTGCAGGGGCTGCCAAGGCCAGTTCTGAGGGTTCCCATTGGATGTAAATCGAGCGACCCAGGTCCGCGGGGTTGTTGAGGGGTTGAGGAGAGGGGGACACATGGACTTTGTCGAGCAGTTGCTGCAGCTCCTCACGGAGGATCATATTGTGTCTGTACTTTACCATAGCCTGCTCTGGGAGTTCTCCTCATGTGAGGCGGTCTCCAAATTCAACCAAGCAATGGGCCCAGTCTTCTGGAGTGCCTTCAAAGTTGTTGTGTCCAAATTCTGTGAGTAGCGCTCTTGTCCGCTGCACAAAGTCCTCCAGCGAGATCCTGAATGAGCGGAGCACTTTATTCCATTGCCGTTTGTACTCCTTGAGGCATCGTTGTCCCATTGGCAAGGGAGGGGTCCAAGCAGGTGGGGTGGCAGCCAGGTAATGTCAAGGGGGGTAGTTGTAGTTGGGGGGTCCACGGGGCTGGGGGACAGGACATTGGTAACCATAATAGGAGGTGGGCACAAAGAGGCCCTTGCTGGGGGGAATTGGGTGAGGTCCACTGAGGATGGGCAGGGTCTCTGGTAGACCCCCGGGGATGCTCCGGTACAAGGGGGCTTCCATGGATCACATCATGGCTAGGTTGGATGGAGGGGCCCAGCTGGCTGAGGGCCCCAGGTCGTAGAGGGACGGGTCAGGAGCCCAGTGGTGGTGGAGGCGTTGGAGTTCATATAGGAGAGGTGGGTAAGCGGGGCGGGGGGTCTGTGTGGAGTAGTGGTCAGGGACCAGACATCTGTAAGGGTCGGTCTGGTAGCCCATGGGGTAATAGGTGTGAGTATACATAGCCATCAAGAACGGTGTAAGGAGAGAGTCTTGATATTATGTTGATACGACGCTGTACCAGCAGTCAGGGACAAAACATGCACCAGAAGTCAAAATAAACATTTAATTATAGGCTGAAAACTGTAAGCCTCCTGGTAGCAGTCTCAACAAATATCTATCTCCAAAAATATCCCAACAAATACACAGAAAAGTACAGAACAATAGGCAGGGACCAGCTCAAACTATTAGCTCAACAATAGTCTAACCACTGTCATGGAGAGGAAAAGCATGGAAGCTGGTAATGGACGGAACAGGATGAAATTGGGAAATTATTATATTCATTCGATATTATAATTCTCAATTTCATCATCAAATCAGTCAATGTTTCGCAATGGATGGAATAGGATGAAATTGGGAAATTATTATATTCATTCAATATTATAATTCTCAATTTCCTCGTCAAATCAGTCAATGTTCAATTCGACAACAAGGAGGGGAAAAGGAAAGAAGTAGGGGATGCAGAGAGGCGCTAAAAGAGGAAAGAAGGATCCATGAATTAGATCAGGCTAAATGGAGCTCAAACAAATGGAGAAGCGGCAATCAGAAACATCTGGAAGAATGGTGGAATGGGTGGCACTGAAACAGGCCTCCCAAAAGGGAAATTGGACTATCAAATACGTTCTGGAAGTGGGAGAGTTTCCGACAAAGAGTCATATGTAGATAGTGGTCTGTGCACCAGAAAAACAGTATAAATAGCCCAAGTTTAGTAGAGAATAGACAGGCAATTGATAGGCAAAGGCTCGGCGATTCCCAGGGAGTGAATTGCTTAGGCCGGAGTTTGTTAAGAAACCTCAACTTGTGGGAATATTATTTTTCTCATTCAAGATTATAATTCCTCAAAAACCTCAGCGTTTTGCAAAATTATTAAACGCATTCAAGATAATAATTGTCCCTTTCATCGTCAAAGTCAGTGTGAATTCAAGGTCATATTCTACACTAGCAAGCCCCAGAACTATCAAGTAATACTTCTACCAAGTACTACAATGTCAGATTCCACTGAGTCAGGTGCTTTCTGGGAAAGCAATGCCCTTATGAGGCGGACTTGATCTACATGTACTCAGATGTCTGGAACTCCAGACTGAGCTTCTGGGGTTCAAGATGCAAACAGGGGATTCCCGGGATAGGGGACTTGGTCTGAGGATTGGGTGGGGGTGAAGAGGTCAGAGGGTTTGAGTTGAGTCAAGAGCTGGAGGTTCTAGGACAAGACCTGGTTAGTAAGTTTAAGATATGAAGTGCATACCAGTCTTAAGAGCATGCAAACAATTCGAGCATGCCAGTCAAAGCATACCAATTGGGCATACCAGTCAGTCAAAGGGGCATGCAAGCAAACAAGTGTAATATCAAGACTAGCAAATACAATGGGGAGTTATACTATAAGTACTACGGGGCCAGGTCTCTGGGGTTCCAGGGTATCTGGGATAAGTTCTAGGGGGCATTGAGTAGTGGAAGGGGGACTGTATACTAGGATTGTGCATGTGGGGCCTGGAGGGAGCCTGGAGGGAGCCGTGATGTGTGATGTGTGATGTGTGATGGCCCGGAAGCAGTTGGCATGATCCAGTTATTGATCGGGGGTTGATGGCGGTAGATCCCAGGTGCATGATGCGGGGTTGCTGGGGGGTGCCAGGTGATGGTGGGGCGCGTTTTGTGGGGTCAGAGGGAGGGTCCTGGATGGAGTTCCAGGGGTGTCCTGGGTCCAGAGGGGAGGGGTCATGACATTATGTCAAGGAAGAGTCCAGTAGCACCACTGTCCAGAAGAGCTACAACACTCCAAATCTGCTGGGTGTTAGTTGTCTCAATCTCCACATTTAAATGCAGGGAGTTGGAGGAGGGAGTGGAGGCAACAATGTAGCAACAAAAGAGGCAGCAGAAAGCCTTTGATGCCCTCAAACAGGCTGTCACTTCAAAGCCTGTCCAGGTGAGGCAGAGCTGGAGACTATCTGAATAGCCAGCCTGTTCAACAAGAGCTCGGAAGGAGTTGATGTACTCATCTAATGTCCGCTTCTACTGTTCATCTTGATGACAATCCCAAAGAGTGAGTGCTGTCATCTTGGCAGGATCCAAGGAGAAGAACTCCATCTGAAACTCCTTTTTAAACTGAGCCCAACTCCCAAAACTCTCAGCTCCTCCAGGACATTGAAAAACTCGTAGTGTGTATGTCAAAGCTCACCCAGACTTCATATAGAAAAGGACCCAGGCAATCTTGAGAGTGTCAGAAGGGAAGGCATTGCCACTCAGCTGAATATAGGTGACACAGGACTGCAGGAATTGCTCACCCATAGCTCAGTCACCATTGAATGCATCTGGAAGTGCTGAACAAGGAATATTGGCATGAAGGTGGAGGAGGCCTCAGAGCAAGGAACTGGAGGTGTATCAGCCCTGGCAGGAGGTGGCTGGAGAGGGATAGAAGCAAGAGGGAGGTGCTCTAGGAGGGCCTGAAGAAAATGAGCAATAGTGTCTGTGGCCTGACGCAATCTAGCAAGTTCAGTGGTGTGAAGGGTGAGAGAAGCTTGAGTGGTCTGCACCTGAGTCTCAAGAGCAAGCAAGCAATTCCAGGCCTCATTCTGAGGGGCAGAAGTGTTCAAGGGGGCACCTGGAGGGGCTGGCTGAGTCATAGAAACAGTAGAGGAGCAGGGGGCAATCTAGTGAGGAAGAGACCTAAAGAGGCAAGAAAGGGTTCAAGCAGGCTAAAGGGGGCTCCCAGACCGAAATGTAGAGACTTGTTCTGCTGTAAGGGTGACCTCTGGAGGCTATGGCTCAGTCACACAGCTGGCAGAGGGAGATCCAAAGTGTATTAGAGTATATTATCACAGTATTATAATAACTACTTACCTGGCAGAGGGAGATCCAAAGAGAACGAGTCTAGGGATTCCCTATGCCAGGACTGATGCTTCTGGGTCTCTGGAAGCATGGGAAACAACTGTACAGATGAACCAGAAATGGCTAACCCTAACCTAAATAGTAAAGAACTCAAAAATAGACATCACAAGACTGCACTCATGTGACTTGCTTAGTAATTGGGGGGCTAGCCAGGTGATGACTAAGCCTCTGAAAACATTGGCTACACTTGTTTAAATGATAGCCAAGGAGCTAGGGCACTTCAAAGACTGAGAGTAGTACTAATAAATAGGGTGAAAAGAATAGAAGTAATAAGATAAAAGAATGACAGGAGAACTAAGGAAATAAATGCAGAAAGAATGAAGAAATAAGGAGTGGAAAAGGGGAGAAATGAGGGAAGAAATGAGGGGTCCCCTGACACACCCTCTCATGTGTCATTTCTTGTCTGTCATGCATGACTTCTGGTCTTGCAATGCTAAACTCATCTAACATGAAGTTCAGTGGAATTTCCAGGCTTTGGTGTTATAACTGAGACAGGATCCAAAATTTTGAAAAAAAAAAAAAAAAAAAATCAAAAAAGGATGCAGGCCCACAGAGCCTGTACTATGCACTCAGGCCCTGTTCTGCAACCAAAGTTAGTAGGTTAATTAAGAAAAAATCAGATTAGCATTAATTCTTATTTATTCTTCCTTAATGTGTGCTTTGCAAAAATCAACCTGATTAACATGTGACATTTTACATCTTTCTAAATATATATAGATGTAGACAAAGAGCATTATTCCTGAGCAGCTGCTGCAATGTGTTGCAGCCAGATTGGCACCAGCAGCTACAATAGAAGCCACCAAGTTGTTTCTTCTATGTTTGTGCATGGCTTTAGAGACTGCAGGCTTGTAATCACCATAAAATCAAGGGTATGAGGAGCACTATGATAAGATAAGATGTGTGACAATCTGTGACAACAAGCTTGCTAACTCATGTTAATACATTCTCATGGATTAGCTAGCTATTAGGCACTATTTGATACTGTTGTTCATAAACTGATTTTTCCTTAATTAATTCTACTAACTTTAGTTGCAGAACAGGGCCTCAGTAATCAGGGTGACCCTGGCGCAATTTGCAGCAGCGCAGGCTTGTCCCTGGGGTTCCCCTACCCTGGCCTGGTGTGAGGCTAATGGTCTGGTGAGTCATTACTTCTTCTCCCCTTCCCACTTCCTGATTTTCCTAGTGCCAGGCTTTGCAGGAGGTGGGGGATCAGCACCAGCACTGGTTGACATGGGAGTTGGTGGTCGCAAGGGTGTCCTGGCTTCATAAGTTGTCTAGCTCCTCTTCCTTTATTGTGGTTGACATCAATTCCTAGGTTGGGCTTGGGAGCACCATCTGCTCCTGGATAGGGCAATGTCAGCGGTAGCCTTTGTGCAGGAGGGTCTGGGCTGGGGGGAGCTGGAAGGGTGGCTGGAGGTTCGCTTGGGAGCAGAGCAGCTGACACAACTGCTGGCTGCCCATCATTGCTGGAACATGTTGGAGCCGGGGTCGTGGGTGGAAGTGGCATGTTTCACGTAGGCCTTGTTGGCAACTTCAGTTTCTTCTTGCAGGAACTGGTGGAGCGACTGGAGGTCTTTGGTAACTTCATGGGTGACGTGGGAGGAGATGTCCTGGAGGGAGATGGTGAGCCAGGGATGGTAATCTTTGTTGGTGAAGAAAGGTGATACTCCAGTGGCTGAGTAAGGAGTATTGTTGTAGGTGAATTCAGCAAGAGGTAGCTCTATGCGCCAGTCATTCTGGAGGTAGTTGATGTAGAAGCGGAGATACTGTTCCAGCGTCTGGTTTACTTGCTTGATCTGTCCATCAGTCTCCAGGTGGTAGGTGGTTGAGAGTCAAACTTTGACGTCGAGGGCCTTGCAGAGGGAGGTCCAGAATTTTGACACAAACAAGGGGCCCTGGTCAGATACAATGTCATCTGGAAGGCCATGCTTTGCAAAAACATGCTCGAGGAATAGTTTGGCAAACTCCAGAGCAGTGTCAGTGGTGCAGCAGGGTAGGAAGATGGCCTGTTTAGTTAGTCTGTACACCACTATTAGGATTGCGTTGAAGCATTCGGACTTCAGGAGTTCGACAATGTGGTCCATAGATATCAAGGACCAGGGTCTTTATCTGACAGGGAGGGGTTGCAGGAGGCCATAGGGATGGTGGCAGGGAACTTTGGCCTGGAGACAGGGCTCACATGATCTGATGTAACAGGTGATGTCTTGTCAAATACCGGGCCAGAAATACATCCAAGTAATAAGCTGAAGAGTTTTGTGTATGCTGGGATGTCCTCAGAGTTTGTGGTCATGATACTGTCAGAGGATGTTGAGGCAGAGCTTTGCATGATTGGAGACGTAGATGAGGCTATTCCAGAGGAGGATCTGTTGATCCAGGAAGAGTGTGTAGGCATTGTCATGTGAGAGATCATTGGAGTTGGAGTTCCAGGGGTTGTGTTGGGTGAAAAATTTGTTGTGAGGAGCCTTTTGGATCTGACTCAGGATCTCTTCCTTGTTCATGATCAGTACCACATTGAGGTGTTCAGGGGAATGACTACATGGTGGTTGAACAAGTTCCAGTCCACCTCAAAGGCCTTCTTGGGGTAGACATTGAGTCTTCAAGTGAGAGCGTTGGGTTTGGCTCCAAGTCGTCTGGGGTGGTAATGGATCATGAAGTCATATTCAGAGAGTATTTCAGACTACCAGGCTTGTCATTGGCTGAGCTGTTTCATGGTGGTGAAGTACTGTAGGTTGTTGTGATCCGAATAGACTTGAATCCGGTGCTGGGTGCCCTCAAGATAGGCTTGCCACTACTTGAATGCTTTGACAATTGCAAGGAGCTCCTTGTCATAAATGTTGTAGTTGAGCTCGGTGTAGTCAGAGGCATCACATTTGAGAACAATAGGGAGTCCTGGATCAAAATGGCGGAGTACCAGAGCAGTCATAAAGGCTTCCTTGAGGAGTTGGAAGACGCTCTGGCATTTGCTGTCCCAGGCCCAGGAGGTGTCTTTCTAAGTGAGACAGTTTAGGGGTTTTATAATTCTGGAGTAGTTGTCAATGAATCTCCGGTAGAAGTTGGCAAAACCAAGAAATGACTGAACCTCTTTGACATTCCGGAGGGTGGGCCAGTTCAGAATGGCGTCGACTTTGCCGGGGTCCATCCTGACTCTGTCTGGAGTTACGATGATGCCCAGGTACTTGACTTTAGTGGTGTGGAAAGAGCACTTTTTGGGCTTGGTGTGGAGGTGGTGCTCCTGGAGGCAAGTGAGAATGCAGCAAACATGGTCCTGGTGTTCTTCCAGTGAGTTCAAACAAACAAGAATGTTGTCCAGGTATACAATGATGAATATGTTGTTCATGTCATGGAAGATATTATTCATGAAGTATTGAAATGTAGCCAGGGAGTTTGTCATTCTGAAGGGCATCACCAAGTACTTGAAAAGGCCATACCATGTCCGGAATGCCGTCTTCCACTCATGCTCTGGGACTATACAAACGTTGTTGTAGCCAGAGCGTAAGTTGATCTTAGTGTAGACCTTGGCATTCTGGAGTTGGTCAATGAGGTCCCCAATCAGAGGGAGGGGGTATTGATTCTTCTTTGTGACTTTGTTCAGCCCTCGATAGTTGATGCAAAGGCAAAGCAAGCCATCTTTCTTTTTGACAAACAGGACTGGAGCTCTGGCGGCAGAGATTGAAGAGTGTATGAAGTCCTTGCCAAGCATTTTGTTGAGGTGGTCCTTGAGGGCTCACAGCTTGACTTCCGACATGTTGTACACTTGTTCAAAGAGGGGGGGAGGTGCCTTCTTCAAGATCAATCTTGTGGTTGTACAACTAGTGGGGTGGGAGTTCCTGAGCACTACCTTCAGAGAATACATCAGCAAATTTGTAATACTCAGGAGGGATTACTTCTTGTAAGATGTCTTCCTCCGAGTGTGTCTCTGAGGGGTTAGCCTCAGCTCTCAGGTGCTTCTCCGGGAGGGTAGGCATGATGGAGTTGATATGCCTGGGCACCCTCCTAGAGTATTTGTGCAAAGGGGACAGTGCCAATGATTTTGATGTTGAGGGCACCAGGGTCAAGGGGGCCCGAATCCACATTCTTCAGGGGTGGTTGGATGGGTTTCTAGGAGTTCCAGGCAGGGTAATTTGGTCCCTTGTACTTGTTATGGGGGATATTAGGGGGAAATGGAGGAGGACATCTAGGCATCGTGCAAGGGGTCTCAGGGCTCCAGGGGTTGTTGTCATTGCAGGGCTGTAGTTGAAGAGAGATGGCAGTGGCAAGTTCAACTCTGGGGCAGGGGAACGTCATAGTGAGCGTGCTCCAGTCAATATTGGGGTTGGCCTCATGTAGCCAGGGTAATCCCAAGACAATAGGGGTTGACTCATAGAGTTGTGTGACAAGGAAGTCGAGGGGAAACTTCAGGTTGTTGTTGAGCATGATGGTGTTGGAGTAGGTTCTGACGATGGGACCTGAGGGTGCAGGACTACCATCAAAGAGTTGGAGTTTGAGAGGGTGATTGAGCTTTTGGTGGGGAAGTGCAAGGCAGTCACTGATGAATATTTCAGTGGCACCACTGTCTATGAGGGCAAATAGGGGCTCTGGGGCATCTCTGAGTTGTACATTAATAATAAAGGACCTGACAGAGCAAGACACAAGCTGTTTTGGCTCTGGGGTCTCTGCACCAGGAAGAGTTGGTGCCTTCAGGAGGTGGAGGGTTGCCAGGATGTCAAATGACACAGAGGCCTTCTCAGGAGTGCTTCCACAATTGAAGTGGAGAGTGAGGTCCTGCCAGTTGATCTGGGGGTTTGTACTTTGAAGCCAGGAAAGTCCTAGGATCAGTGGTGTGGATGCATGGAGTTTGGTAACCAGGAGCCAGAGTTCTTGCTGCTGGCCATTGGTGAATGTGATGGGTAGTCAAACAAAGTGAGTGATATTGCTGGTAGAGAAGTTCCCATCAAAGAGTCAAAGTTGTATGGGGACTGGGAGATGCCGTACTGGTCCTGGGGCAAGAGCGGCCCAAGCTTTGTCAATGAAATTGTTGGTAGCACCACTATTGATGAGGGTGTTGATGAATGTTTGGAGGGGATGATGGTGGTGCAGAGGAGGAGGGACTGTGAGGAGTTGGAGGAGAGGTGAGCCAAGTGAGTGTCCTGTAATACAAGTGCTGCACGGAGTTGGGAGACCAGAGGAGGGAAGATGTCAGAGAGGTCTTCATGATTTAGGGTGTTTTTAGGGACTAAATTGCTGGGTTATTTTCTGAGAAGTGGAAGTCCATATCTTCTCCCTCCAGTGTCCAAACTGCATGGCCTAGGGTTTTACATTTGAGACACTTGCCAATGAAATGCCCAGGTTCTCTGCATAGAATGCACAGCCCTTCCTTCTGGCAACGTTCCTGTACATCATCAGGCACGTCAATCCAGGGCCTACCAGAGTTTTGGAACCAATTTGCGCAGAGGGCCTCCTCATCCTCAGGTGCCTCAGGGCTGTTATCAGGAGGCTACAGGGCCAGCTGGTCATCAGGAGGTGGCTTAGGAACCTCGCAAGTATCATTGGCATTGAGCTAAGCAGGGAGTTGAGATCTGGGGGGTCAATTATTGGGTGCGGAGTTTTGATTATACAGGGGGCATGCTCTGGGGGCAGTAGGAGTTTGCAGGGTGGCTTGGAGTTGGCTATTTGTATTAGAGGTAGTGCCCACTTGCCAACTTTTTCCTCCAGAGGTGCTCTACTGATTCTGGTTGATGCTATCCTCGCTCCAGTCCTCCCAATATTGTTGGTCAATTTGCATGATGAGGGCCTTGTATCTGGTGTAGTCAGCCTGTTTGGGTGCCAGGCGGAGGACGTCCTTAATGTGTTGGGGTAGGGTGCACTGGAGGGCATTGTAGTTCCATCCGGTCTCATAGGCTTCTTTCTCAAAACAGACGATGAAGGTGGTGAAATGTTCTTTGGGGCGCATTTGAAGGTTGAACAAGTTGTCCTCTGCCTTGGCAACTGTGTCAAACACACCAAACTTGCTGGAGAATTCCTGGATAAAAGCTTGCCAATCAGATAGTACCGGGCTATGGGAGTCAAACCAAAGAAGGGCAGTGTAGTGGTCAAAGGTGATCCCCTGTAGGTAGGATGTGGCAAAGGCCACATGCAAGTTCTTGATCTTGAAGGTGATGGGTTTGGCCTGAAACATGTTCAGGCACTGGGTAAGGAACGTTTGCCACTTGCGGGGGTCACGTCCAGTGAAGGATTCAGGTTTTTGGATATCCAGCTTTTCTTCATGAGCAAGAGCATTGCATATGTCATCCTGAGGGTTGGAGTTTTGTGGAGACCTGGCATTGTAGTCCCCCATCCCCCTTCCGCCACCCCCCACGCTCCCCGAGATGCCACCCCATGCGGCGGACGCCCACGCAGCCCATTTCCTTCTCTCCCGCCCTGATGCCGGACGATGCCGGACGATGCCGGGGGTTGCCGACGGATTCCCGTGCATGCCGACGGATATCAGCGGATATCCGGCAGATGCCAACGGATGCACGACGGATGCTGACGGATGCCGACGGATGCCAGCGGGTCACGACGGCTGCCAACAAACTCCGACAGATGCCAGCTGATGGCCAGCTGATGGCTGCTGATGCCAACCCCCCTTTCATGCCACGAAAACTCTTTTGGGAGGTATGCCACCCCCCTTCCACCTCAAAAAATCCATACGGGAACCTGCGGAAACGTAGGTGGCCGTCCGTTCATTGTGTTATCCGACCTTTGAATCTATCCGTTAGTAACGGACCTGTGGTGCAACGGTTAAATGTGCGTTCCGTTGCTGGAGGCTTTCCCAAGGCTGGGGGTTCGATTCCCCCCCGCAGGCATACAACGGGCAAGTCGACGTTACCTTTTTTCTTGGTCCAACCAGACCCCGTGGACCTGCGTAGGCCTCTGTGGATGTCCGCTGGTGCCCTGTGCAGGCCTGGGAGGGCCTGCGTAGATTTGAGTCTGTCGACGTACATCTGTGTGGATGTCCGCTGGTGGCTTGCGTAGGCGTGCGTAGGTTTGCAGGGCCCTTTCGTGGACGTATCCTGGCATCGGGGGTGGGAAAAGGAGGGAAGGGGAGACGTGCAGCCTCGAGCTATTGCGGGGAGGAAGGGAGAGGGAGGGAAGTGGGGAACGTCGAGGAGGGTTTATTCATGCCATGAAGTCCGCCAATGGAGGAGGTTTTTACTCATGGCCTGATGCCCACCAGCGGCCGCTGACGCACATTGACGTCCGCTAGTGTCCGCTGGCATCCGCCACGCCTGCGTGCGCATGTGTGTGCCCGCCTTTTATCAATCCAGTGGACTGTGTCATACAGCACATTGTGACACGTCCGCAGCTCTGTATTTTACGGCACTGTGGGGACTGCTCCGCTCCAGTGTAGCGGACTCCGC
>QFEW01000483.1:2252-16966 GCA_003316525.1 Termitomyces eurrhizus
CCTCGTGTCCAAGTCCATATCCATGAACGCTTCTGACCCTCTCGCGCTCCCTCTCAGCCCGTTCCCTCTCCCTCTCGTAGTCTTCCCTCAGCCTCGACTCCATCCTCCTCAGGAGCCCCAGGTCCGCATGGTACACAAAGAAACTCCTGCGCCTCGCGACTTGTAGCTCAAGATACGCTTCCGGGAGCGTGAGGTGTTTCACCGCCATGAGAAGACATAGGACCAGTAACGACGACTCCGTATACCCGTCTGCAGAATACAGCAACACCTTCACCGGTCGCGTACGTACCTGAGCATGGGGGAGAGATGGGTTCGATAGAGATGCTGCGGGAGACGTTAACGAGCGCGTGCGCGGCGCGGCTGGTAAAGGTAGGGATGCGGGTAGCGACGAGGTCAGTGGAAAGGAAGGGAAATGAGGCATGAGTGAAGCGACGGAACTCCAGCGCCTGGAGGAGCTGGTGCTGGGGACTGTAGCTGGTTCTGGTGACGGAGGTTGCGGTGCGGGCGGGGGCGGAGGCACAACGGGCATAAGCCATTTTTCGAGGAGCCGAATCACTGCGATGAGTGCGTTAGTTGAGGTTTGGGAGCTAGATGGAGAACTTGGGAACGGGAGGTGTATGACGGAGTTCGCGTGAGGAGGTGGACGCGGTGGGATAATGGTGGGGGTATCCTCCGCCGTCCCTTCTCGCTCCCTCTTCTCTATCAATCCTTTAACCCAGGTGTCATCCAACATCATCAGATGCTCTTCGGCAGTTCGTAGGGCTGCAGGAGTAGGGAACGGCGCCAGATCGTGGCACTCAATGCATATATCAAACCCGAACCCTTTCGCTGGATCATTTGTCGACAGGTAATCGAATGGATCGTGTGACTCGTCTTCTCCTATGCCATTCTCCTTCCCATTTGTCGCGAGGGGAACATCGTCCGAGTTGCCCAAAAATACCTGGCCCACATGCGGTGTCCACACCGTGGGCGAAAGCGCCTGCAAACTCAGCACAGATGGAGGCTGTGGGTGTCCCGGAACGGGCCCACGTCCCATTCCAGTAAATGAAGACACGGACGTGATGACATGGTTCGCATGCCCTTCCATGCCATCTGGGGGCGGCACACTGATAATCTCCGAGGCCTTCGTAAGGTCCCGCATTTCCTCCTTTTCCCTCTGCGAAAAATCAACCGTATTCGGGTCCCGCGGGTGCGCCTTTGATCGTCCAAGCACCCGCACGGCACCACCGTCGACGTCCATCACCGGCTCCATCTCCATCTCCATATCGCTGTCAACATCAATATACATCCCCTCCGTACCATGGCCCTGCCCCACCACCGGCATCGGATCTTCGATGACATCCATATCAACTATGTGTCCGTCAGGGCCATCAGTATGTGCGCCCCAGCTCGCGCCGTCTTTCAGAGGGGCACCATCGACTGGATCACTGGCTTTGTTGGTTCCGGGCTCGGTGGGCCCGCAGCCTGGAACACCGCTCACGCAGAGGCGCATGACGAGATGTGGAATGCCGGTGTCGGCATGCATGTCGGAAGTCGTGGCGTCGAGGAGGAAGACATTGTACTGCAATAGGTCGGGGTGGGTGAAAAGGCCATCTAGAAAAAGGAGTTGTCAGAGATTTTGTGTGAAATGGTGTCTAGCTGGTAGCATATGGCTCAAAGTAACCTCATTTGAAGAATTCGCTTCCATGAATACAAATTTTTCGCACGGGATGGAAATGAGAGGCGATGAGACACATTTGGATGGACATATGCGCATGGATAACAGTACAAAAGAAACGAGACTTACCTTCAGTGAGCGTACCACCGAGGCGTCTGGCACGCTCTTGGTGTTTACGTTGGATCGCCTCCTGTATACGACGAGCTAGAACCCGAGCTTTAGGTGATGGGCCTTTGGGCGAGTAGACGACTATGTCCGAAAGAGTGGTGTAGATTGGCTGTGGGAGTCATATGAGTTATGGACTATAAAAGACGATACCAATCCAGGATAATTGGTGTAAAACCCGAATAGGTAATAGAACTTTAAAGTGTTCGAGTTGGCTGCAAATGATGCAGCCCCAACAGGCAGTCGAAAGCATAACGAAGATGTAACATACCACCTGTATCCCAAAGTTCCGCAACGAAATCCCGTCCGGCACTTTAGCGGGGACAAACTCCCAGCCTTCCTTTCCATCATTCTCAGCTGGCTTTACTGGCTGCACGATCTCACAAGGACGGAATGTGCAGGTCAAAAGTGCAAGATCCGGGACAGCTGCATTGGCGCCTTGTGACATTACTCCGGGTTTTGAAGCGTAAGTGGGAGAAACTATCGATGAGTTTGATTCAGGGGATGTTGATAGGACGGATTTCATGCCACTTTGTGAGGTATCTGGCATTAATGATGGACTGAAGAATATGATTAGTTATGGAAGATAGAAGCTGAATGGGGACGAACCTGACACTTAGAGGAGTCGATAAGAAGCTTCCATTGTCGCTGGTCGTCAAGCTAATGAAGAAGCATAAGTTAATTCAAGAAAGGAATGGGCCAAAGTGAGAAAAAAAGGACAAGTACCTAGTATTGAGGCCAGAGCTGATAGAGTAGGACGAGGGCAAATTCGCAGTCTGTATTGGCGCCGGGCGTTGTATAACAGGATGCATATGTTTCCCTTCATCCTTCGGGTTTTCAGTGTCACCGAAAGATATTGTTTCCTCGTGTACAGGGATGTCGCCGTCAATGTCCATCACATCAGGTGGAACAACGTCCACCTTTGCCTCCATGTTCACTCCTTCCCGGGGACTCGCAACGTCTTCCTCGTCATCCTCGTCGTCTTCGTCGTCTAGATCGCTACTGGCCCCACTCTCACTGTCACCTTCCAGAACAGGCGTCCTGTGGCCCCCATTATCGCCCTCGCGCTTCCGCCACAACAAGCTCAACTCGCGTGCGTACCGCCGAGGCTCCGCCTCGAGGTCGTCTTCGCACACAACCCACACAAGTCCGCGGTACCTGGGTACCTTGGCTGACTTGGTGAGTAGTGGCTTTCTAGTTGGTGTTGTTGTGCCTGAAGAGGAAGAAGATGGCGAGCAGGAGGCCGCACCATTAGAAGAGGCAAAGAATGTGTTTTGGGCATCATTGTCGCCTTCCAGACCGTGTAAAAATGGGAAGAGGACACTATCGGGTGGATGCGAGAGGATGTGCTGGAGATGGAGGTGCGCAAAGCGCGCAAGAGGAAGAAGCGCGGGTGTATGCTGGTCAATGGGCTCGATAATGGTTTGTGGGAGACCGTAGGTAGGCAGCTCGTCGCTGGTCATGTCGATGGTGGTGGTGCTGTCGTCGTCGTCGTCGTCGTCGGTGCACTGACCAACGGGGCTGATTGTAAGTACAAAGGACTGTTGGATTTGTGATGTGAAATAAAGCCTTTGCATGCGTTTGCCGAGACCCGCTTCTATCGCCGCATTGTGATCGACTCGTCTCAGATAAGATCTCAGATCCAGCTCGGTCACACGCCTGCCTCTAATTCAGTTCTGCGATGAACGTAACCTCCTAGGCCTTTCTCTTCTTCGTATATAGATGGTGTTTTCGGCGTGTTCCCACATTGACTCATTCTTCTTCTTTTCCTCGGGCTGTGCCGGGGCTCTCTGAATTGAATTCCTCTTCCCCAATGAGCTACTATCTGTATGTGCCTGGAAGTTATGAAATGCAAAAACCGATCATATCACAGAAACTCAGGAACTTGCTTTCATCATATGTACATATGTACCTTGTCCACTCTCGCACCGTAAGTCCTGCTGCTCCCCACACCAACAAAAGAAAGAAGCCTCGAAAAATTTTCTCCATGGACTAAATAACCTTGAAATAGCCTCCCGTTTCCTCCGTGCATTTTATTAAGCCCACGAGTTTTCCGCACCAAAGCTTCTCGACGTGATACCTGTCCCACATGTTTGACATATTAGACAGGATCTTCGTGATAGCAATCAAAATGCAAACTCACATGTCCAACGATCTCTTTCGTCTTCTCCCAGGCTCAAATCTGCTCAAATCCTTGAGCATGCCCTTATCCGGCCCCGCCTCGGGATCGGACCTGAGATTGAGTTATCGGGAACATACTTGATTAGCCAGCCCATGTGCATGAGGTTCAAGCGAGTAAACGATCGATCGAGTGCGGGGGTGATAGCCATTGAACTGAGTTGGTAAAAAGTCCCTGCGTTCACACGGCTTGAGGACAACTCTGCGAGGAAAGGTATAATACGAAACACTAAAAATCTAGCATACCAAGATAACGGACAATATTGTAAATAGCAGGCGTAGAGTACAAGCCGTACTTTACCCCCGCCTCTTAGCCCTGTAGTGCGGCTTGCCGGCGGAATAAACAGATTTCTTCTTCTTCACGCGGCTTGATCTTTGATTACAAAGTGATGAACACGATTTCGACAGCTTCTGCACCATACTCACTGCTGACATACGTACAACGGAACTGATTGGTTATACTAGGGTTGATGTGTACCTGTTGACCTTCCTTGCGTATGTATCCGTTTCTGTGTGGGATCTGATGTATCATGGACTGAATCGAGGAGCTATAGCTGTGTAAGCGCCGATGATATTATGATTTATTCCCGGCGCTGCACACGATTTCTAACAAGTTCGCCGACGGCATGACACGGTCCCTGCATGTCTGGGGGATGACAGCAATGATGGTGAGTGTTCAGGCGAGGAGTGGCGTGGTCAGGTAGCATGTACGATCATAAGACCGTATGCACGCATTTAGGGGGCTGCTACGCATTGTAAAAGCAATTTCTGCCAACAACAGCGACTGATAACGATATACCAGTGTTTCTGAAGACGCATAGAACACATTTTTTGCACATCATTTATGAGAACTCGGGCCTGGTAAGCCAAGCGTGGTAAGATGATCAGCATACCAAGTTGTCAATGTGGTAACGGTCCAGGGATCTTTGTTCCGATCTTTGTTCCGCATATAGTCAGCCATAAGCTAGCTAGCCACTCCCCGCCACCATTTCAAGAAGTTATGTTGACGCCAAAGTAAATCACGTAGGAGCATGTCAACGTCAAGGTTGTGGATAACGTCCTAAAAGGCCTAGAGTTTCCATGCTTGAAGAAAGCGGATTATACAAAGCCACCGTCATGCTTTTATATACAGTACGAATCCATTGCGGGGAGGATGACAAGTGGCGGACTTACGGAAGTTGCCGATAAGTCGGTCGAATTAATGTCAAAGACCAAGCCCAGCAAAAACGCGGTTATCCGCATTACATGCACCTTACGGTGCACCATACGTATCAGGTAGGATTTCGTTTCACAAGTGTTGACTACCCTCCAGGGTGGTCAAAGAAGCTGAGCGGATCAGTAATTTCGAGGCGTGACATCTGGCACCCCGTTACATTCAAAATGAGCATTATAACCCACCTTGACCTGAATTTGCTCGGGGAGCACGTGAGACTGGTGCATGTGACCAGTGCATGTGATTCGGGATCTCCCGGGCACATGATCAGGTTCAGTGTCAGAAAGCCACCCTAAAGTTGAGAGGCTGCTTAAATATATGTTGCCTGCTTACCAACTGCTTTTGTTTGTTCTCCCACCATCCAAGTAATTGCATGTAAGACCAGCACATAAGTTTAGCACATGTGACCTGGGATTTGCTGGGCACATGATCTTGTAAGTTTTCTTGCCATACTTATTAATAGATGCATATGAGACCAATCCATGTCATCAGTTCATGTGACTCAGAATTTGCTGGCCATATGATATTGTAAGTTTTCCTATCATACTCATAGTTGCATGTGAAAGCAATACATGTGATCAGCACATGTGACTCAGAATTTGCTGGGCACATGATCAAGTTTCAGCATCAGAAAGCCGACTTGAGGACAGTAGAGTGAAGAGTTTCACTTTCTGTGCTGTGCTGCTCCCTCTCTTTCTGTTTGTGTCATGCAGCACAGGTGAGCACATATTCACTTTCTCACCATATGCACCTCACATTCAAGCTTTTTTGTAGAGTAACAATCTTATTTATTTATCTCGCTTTTCAGTCTCTTTTTATCATTACTCTACAAAAAAAATGAGACATTTACCTTTTATTAATGATGAGCTTTTCCTCATCCCTCATTATAGCGTTATCGAACTTTGTTCAAGAAAGGTTTCACTATGACAAATTTGATAATCTATAGTAAGCAGACTGTAGATTATAGCTATGCACAGCCATCTCACCAAGAAGAATCTTAGATCTTCAGTTTTATATAATGTAATAACAGCAAGGCTTTAGCTAGTACCTAGTCAGATATTCTTGTTCATTATATACATGTTGGTTTAGTTCTATATAATGTAATAACAGCAAAAACTACATATGAAAAAGCATTGACTGAAAGACAAACCAATTTGTATATAAGTAAAGAGATGTGAAGATTATTAAAAACATCTTGTGCTTTTGTAGCATACTTGAAAAAGACAAAACAGATTAATTCCTCATCTCCAATCTGATTTATAAGTGAGTGCACTACATTAACATCAACAGGTTGCAACCAATCTTCAGCATTATAATTGGAATGAAGAGCATAGGCAATGTTCAGAAAAACACCAGAAGACAAAAACTTATCCTTGTTAATATGAACTATGAGATCATTCTAGTTCTGCCTCTATAAATCAAGATCTTGCTGAAGGAGCTTTGGCCAGAGCCACTGAACAAGTTTACTAGGATGTATTATATAAAGGCTAAAATGTAATTTAAAAATTAATCCATGTACTACTGCTTTGATATAGCTGGATTATAGATCTCCTGATCAGCAGCCCAATAAATATGAACATTGTCTCCTCATGTAATACAGAACTGTAACCAATTTCTTTCAATTGTGATGTTGTTTGTGCTCCTCAAGAAACAGTGGGCTGGCCCAATCTCAACAAGCTCAATATCAGAAGAGAAGTGAGCACTATGGCAACATTGAAAGTCAGCAAGTTACATCACAGTAGCCATATATCTAATCAAAGAGCATTTACAAAGCCATATAAAAGAGTGGTCTCTGATTCATGATCAATAAAAGATTGAAGCAGCATATCTGGATATTGTTCAGTATATATGCAATATAAATAAAGAGACAAAATATCTATCTTCAAGTTCAGCAACAACAAAAAGATAAAGATAGGCAATAGCTGCCTTTAAATGATTATTTGGAATAACCTAAAGGCCTAACCACTTCCCCAACCATTTATCCCATAAGCCCTATATTGCAAATCTAATACTGACAAGTTTGTCATGCCCATTAGCACTTCATTTGTGGTTAGGGCCAATGCTAGTCAAGATTTCTTGATGAATTTTTTTTGAGGTGAGCTCATACTAAGCAAACTCATCTGGATCAAAAATATGCATTTCTCTATCAACAGCAGCTCTATGAAGTGTTAACTACTGACATCATTCAAGTATAAATACATATTTTGTCAAGCGTGTGCAGATATTAAGTCCAATGAGCTCTCTGATCCTTTTAACATCTTGGTGGCCCGATAGATCCTGAGCTATCTGAGTTGCAACAAGTGGACAAATTTCCTCATCTGCCAAAGATGCTGTCATTGCACCACTAGCTTTCAGCCCTATATTCTGAGTACGACAAGCCACAAAGGCTTCACTAAAGCAAGAAAATAGTTGACTGGAGAGTTGAAGTATAATGAAAGTGGTACATATGACAATTGAATCTTGTCTTCTGTTCAAAGAAGCTTGGAAATTGTCTTGCAATTGGTGATATTGCGATTGTAGTAACCTTTGATAAGAGCACAGACTGTTGAATCATTTTTAAGGGCTACAAAAACATCAGATAAATTAATGTTACACAAAAACAAGAAGCATAAAGCTCATGGCAATTCTTGTGCTGGTTTTTATCAGCTGGATTATTTGAGCTAGACATAGAGGCCATTGCAAGCATTACAGGAGAGTGAGAGAGCATCTGTAAAAAGTAGTGAGAAGTGCTGGTTTATAGATAGCTTTGCTATAACTTTTTTATACTGTTTAATTAACATAATCCAAGATCTGGACAAGTCTCAACTTACTTAATGAGGCATCTTTAACAAGTTTAAAGAATGCTTCTAAAACACAAAATGCAAAATTGTCAACAAAAGGCTTGCTATAAGTAGATTTTTCTGCACCTTCAGACAATGTCAAACTAGCAGATTTTTTGAAGATCTGTAGCCTAGACTGATGTGAACAATGGCTAAAATGAATTCATCAACAACAAAACAAAGGTTTGTCTATAAGTAGAGTGTTCTGCACTTGTATCGTATAATGTTTTGCCTTATAAACATTAATATCTGACTCAGTTGTTCATGGAACAATTTGTGAGGCATGTATAACCTTTTATTTGAAAAGAGGCACAATAAAGAAAAGATAAGAAAAAAGATTAGTGCAAACAGCCACAGCATCATGCTGTAGCTCAGAAAAATAAATTAGCTTATCTAAAGTAAATAAGAGAGCTCTTATATAATACAAATTACAAATATATGTTGTGTATAATGTAAATATCAAGAGGGAAGAGGGAGGGTAAATCTAAAAGCAACAAGAAAACTATAATATACAACATGTATATGATGAACAAGAATATCTAACTAGGTACTAAATAAAGACTTGCTGTTATTACATTATATAGAACTAAACCAACATATATATGATGAATAAGAATATCTGACTAGATACTGGCTAAAGACTTTTCATCTTTGGAGAAGGAGAAGGAAAGCTATGGCACAGTAAGCTGCAAATATTGTCTGTGCTGCTTCTAGTGTCATCTTTGATCTTGACAGCACAGTTGTCCAACTCAAGCTTGTGGCAGAGAGCCTTGCACTTATGTTCTTCTAGCCATTTCTTCATTGCTACAAAACCTTTGTTTCAGAACTCAGTATTCTGCTGAGACCTAAAATAAAGTTGTTAAATAAGAAGTAAGGATAGTATAGAACTTACAAATGTGCTTGAAGATCATATAGAATAATTTTATTGTCAGGGCCAACAACTCCTGATATTTGTAAATGTAAGTCTCGAGAATAAGGAAGATATGAAAGTGAGCATCACATACCCTGAAGATTAGTCATTAAAAGAGTGCCACCACTGTCTACAAGGACATGATATGCATACACATTAACAATATAGCCAACAAAATCACTGTTATTACCTGCTTTGTTACAGCCACTGAATTTTCTTTCTGTATAGAGACCCTTGATGGAGAGTAAAAATGCAGCCAAAAAGTCTTTAAAGATAGGATCTCTAGTATCATTCTTGTTATTTTGAGGTGGAAATGGAAGTTTAATTATTACTGAACTGAGAAATACACCAGAAATGTTTCATTGAAGGCCTGATAAGTATCAAAATAGTTAAATAAAGTTTGATAGACAAAGTTACTTACTGTGAATATTAATTCCATGTGCATCTGCTTTGTGTTTGAAGGAATCTGCAAAGTACTGTCCCAGCATCATGAGACGTAATTCAGTAGTCAAGTCAATAAAGTTCTGAGACTTTGTTATGACAATGGGCTTGCACTGGAAAATTGCATACTGTTTGTTGTCAAAACAGCTCTAGAACATAATATAAGACTTGGTAGAATAAAGAGTACCACAGAAACCAACTTACTAAAAATACAAACTTTATCAAACTTTTAGCAAGATATCTGCTCTTTGATTAGTCTTTTTAGACATAAGACTGCGAGTCATAAGCAATTTTAATGGTCTTTTTCTTAATACCAATATGTTCATTGATATTTTCTTCTATATCCATAGTAAAAGTAGTAGCTGTGAACCGATAACAGTCAAACTATACTTCTACATCAACTAATTCATCAGCCATTGCAATTTTTCATAGTTGAAATGTGCTAGTATATTGTGGTACTGATGATAAAAGACCTCAACAGTAACAAAATGTGTCAAATGAAAAAAGTCAAGTCAAATCTGCAACTTACTTTTTAAAGCCTTCCACTTCACACCAAGTCCTTGCTTGCACATAGTTGAAGGTGCCACTAATTGGCATGTGGACTTATATAACTCCAAAACTATGCCATCTTCATTATCGGTGTCCTGAAGAGCATTATTTAGTGAATAATTATAATAAATAATTAACTCACAGGAACAATATGGTAAACAAATACTCGAAGAGGAATTATTTTTGATTTAACATTTGCATCGCTCAAATGCCCTGCACTTTTCAAAAAGTTGAAAAAAACCTCAACAGTCTCTATATCACTCCTAGTCTTGTATTCAAGTTGATGAACCTTGTTTGCTCCAACTCCGAACGTTGGTCTGAGTAGATTATTGAGTGATGAAATGACAACGTCAATAAAAAACATATTGCTCAAAATCAAGCTGGCTTGATCCAAATTGATGAGAAGATGGTGATTTAAGAAATGCTGTCTTAAGTTCAATCTTTGCATATTCAAATATGTTAGCAGTCAATTCTGACCCATTATATTTTTTAAGTAGAGAGAGAATTTGGACCTGGTGTAAGAAGATGAATATCTAAAGAGATTCAAATAAAAAAATATCAACACCTTTTTTGATGCAGTTCCATTCTGAGAGAAGATGGACAATGCCATTTGAACAGTAAAGATATTGTCTTTTACTTATGCTTTTATAGTGGCAAGTGCTTCTTTGGCCCTGTGAGCCACTTGAAGGGCAGAATTCATTGGCCGTCTTGAAGATTGATTGATTTAATATTGTGATGCTGCTTCATGATGTTTATCAGAATGCTCAAGAAGGCTTTTGGTAAGCACAGCATCATCTAAATAACCAAATTTCATCTCCAGAGATTGCTCAAAGAGTTGAAGCACATACTTTCAATATTGGGCATTCTTTTTATATTGTTACAGACATCATATCTCAGTGTTTTGAGAAACCAGTAGACAATGGAACATTCTTAACACTGTGGCTTGGCCTTGATTATAATTTAAGCTTAACTATAAGGATATTATGCAAGACAATCATTAAACTTACCTCTATCCCTTTGCATTTCTCATCGGATGTCACAGTCACAAGTTCTTGACACTTCTTACATATCTTTGCATCCAGATTGGAAAAAAGTGTGCCACAATCTCTGCAAAGACTCATTGAAAAAAGTAGAATAACTTGTAAGCAATTTGTTGATATGTTTTAATTAGTATTCAAACTCTAGTGCAGCCACCAAACCTTGCTTTCAAAACTAGAAGAATCAGCAATTTTTGTATTAGGATAAATGAAGTTAATGTAGCCAATATTAGCCTACTGTTCTAACTGTAGATGATGATTGATAGATGATTGTTACAGAGCTGAACACATGGTACTAACTATAATCAAGAGCATGTGCAGACAAGATATTGCATAGATATAAGATATTGTGCGGTATGTATTGTAATAATATTGTCAGTAGAACTATTAATACAATTTTTAAACAATTACTATAACTATATTTTGATTTGTTGTTATGAGTAGACCTCCTCCATCTGGTAAAATTACATAGTCAGCTGCCTAAGCTAGATTAAAAGCAAAGATTTTGTCTGATACATCTATAAGTGTACCATCCAAAATCATAACCTTTTTGCCCTTGATAAAAAGTTGCAGTAGAGTGACATACTTTGGAGACACACAGAGCTTATTCCAATCAACTTGAATTAATGCAAAAGAGTCTTCAGTTTTGACTCATAACCCCCTTCTACTCTCATAGTCATTATTGTTTCAACTCAAATTGTTAAACATAGATTTTGTGTGCAATAATTGCACTTTAACCTTTTTTCCAATAAAACTTTTGTTGTCTATCCAAGCACAATATGCTAATGGATTGTAAGACATATGAAAGTCTTAAAATTTAAAAAAATATATAAAATACAGAAGATAGATTTAGAGTTTGTAAAGTTGAATTCTATACTGAACTAAAATAAACATTTAAATCACAAGAAAGAGAAGTTGAAGCTGTTAAAGGAATAAAGGACAAAAGAATATTGAGCCCAGCTGATAAAGCAGTATTGAGAGATGGTAGCTCGATGTATTCCAAACCAACCCCTGCATTTTTGAGGATCAATGGTTTCATGTTTTGGTCATAACTAAAGAGAATTGTAGGACTCAATAACTTTAAATACAATAAATATTTCTAACTTACTGGTGGGCCAGATTCAAGAAATAAAGAGGTTCTTGATAAATAGTAGCATTAAATTCTACTAGAACATTGTTACTTCTCCATGTCAATTTGATGATTTCCTCATAATTTTTAAAGCAATGACTACAAATAACATGGACATGACGTCCCACAAGATGGTAATTCTGCTTTTTTCTAAGTTAAAAAGAGTTAGCCATTGATCTTAAATAATAAATAACTATAACTTACTTGATTAATAGATTATCCTCAATCTCAATGTCTAAACTTGGTCCAGCACTATGAACATTAATAGTAACTAGACTGTGATAGAAATTAACACAGTTCATACATGTTTCAATCAAAAAAAAAATCTATCAGCCTATTGTTCAAATAAGAAAAACAGATTCCACATCTGCAATTCAACATTATGGTTATATATTGAAAGTATGTCTCCATCAATTGAAGTTACCTAACTCGTTGATAAGCTTCTACTTGGACTGAGTGCATCAAGAGGCACACTATAGGCCTACAGACACTGGCCATACTGGAGATTCTAGCAATTCTCTCAGACACAGGACACTGTCAGGAAACTCCTCATTTCTTCCTTTTTTCACTTCTTATTCTTTCACTCTCCTTTTATTCATTTCCTTATTTCTTCTATCATTCTTTCATTTTGCTGTTTCTATTCTCTCAACACTATCTGTTAGTACTATTCTCAACCTTTGAGGTGCTCTGGTTTTTTAGCTATTATTCAGACAAGTATGGGCCCCTCAGCACTGCTTTCAGACTGCTTATATAAGCCAGAGTTTGCCAGAGTTTGCCCTTTATTTGTGCAATTGTTTGTATAGGCAATTTTTGAGTTTTTAAGGTTTTGTTGTCCTACACAATTGTTTTCCATGCTTCAGAGGCCCTAGAAGCATCTAATCTGGTATAGAGAATATTTAGACTTGTTCTCTTTGGATCTTCCTTTGCCAAGTGAGTAGTTATTATGATATTGTCAGTACATATTCTAATACACTTTGAATCTCCCTCTGCTAGCTATGTGACTAAGCCACAGCCTCTAGAGATTGCTTTTACAAACACCATAGGCCTTAGCGCTCAGTTATAGGTGTTGTTTATCAGTCTAAACCATGACTATTAAGCCTTTAGCATACACCACTCATTGACTTTAAAGAATGAGAAGATCCAGGACTCATGGCGCTAGCACAATGGCAGGACACAACTTTGACCAAACTCTGATCAGTTTCATAAAGGAGTTAGCATTAGGCGCTGCCATTGGATGAGGCACTTTAATCAGAAGTTTAAAAAATCAGCAGCAACAGAACAAAATATAGTTTAGCCTGGCATTTTATCCATTAAGAATTGATACAAGGTTTAGCACCAACAGTAGAACTCACAGTGTCTGTTGAGGATTTTCTGACCATACTCTGCAGAGGCCTGGCCAATCAGAATTACACTAAAAAATGAGCAGACTCATACAAGTTTAAGTCAGTTTAGAGTCGCCATGGCCAATGAGCTATAATGCTATTGATTGCCATTCCTTCATGTGTGCTGGTCACCATTATCTGCAACTATGAGGAGAGGCGCTAATTGGTAGCGTCGCAAATGGACCTATTTCAAAAATATAATAGCACATAGTATAAAAAATAGCTACTCTGCATACATAATAATGAATCATAACCTTTGAGCACTTAAGTTATACTTAGCGTTCAAATTGCACTAGCTTAGCCCAACATTGTCACCAAGTTGCATGCTAACTTCATTTATTCTGTCTTCATTGTTTGTGGTGCCACCTACAGGCATGTGTAAGGGCGACCTCTAGAGGCTGTGGCTCAGTCACACAGCTGGCAGAGGGAGATCCAAAGTGTATTAGAATTTATACTGACAATATCAAGGTAGCTACTCACCTGGCAGAGGAAGATCCAAAGAGAACAAGTCTAGGGATTCTCTATGCCAGGTTGGACGCTTCTGGGGCCTCTGAAGCATGGGAAACAACTGTACAGTACAACAAAACCTTAAAAACTCAAAAATTGCCTACACAAACACTTGTACAAATAAGGGGCAAACTCTAGCAAACTCTGGCTTATATAAGCAGTCTGGAAGCGGTGCTGAGTGGGCCCACACTTGTCTGAATGGTGGCTAAAGAACCAGAGCATCTCAAGGGCTGAGAGTAGTACTAACAGATAGTGTTGAAAGAATAGAAACAGTGAAATGAAATAATGTCAGAAGAAATAAGAGAATGAATGGAAGGAGAGTGAAGAGATAAGGAGTGAGAAAAGGAAGAAATGAGGAGTCCTCTGACATCACCCCCCCTCTAGAGCGCGGCGTCTCGATGTGCTGAATAGAAGTAGTTCTGGATGGCCTGGTCTACCTTGGAAAGAGAATAGAGGCCTCTGATTGCCCGGGGAGCATTGGGATGCTGTTGATAGAATTCCTGGACTAAGGCAGAGGCATGGACATTCTCTTGTGGCTCCCAGAAGATGTCCTTGATTCCATAGCCCTTCCATTTGACCTTGAACTGAAGCTTATTCCTAAAGAGTCGGCTGTCTAGGATCCGTTCCACTTCGTACTCTTCTTGGTTGTTTACCAGAACTGGTGGTGGAGGTGGCTGTGGACGTTGACCTGGAATTGGATCCTCTGGGGCTGGAGAAAGCTTCACTA
>QFEW01000484.1:0-16678 GCA_003316525.1 Termitomyces eurrhizus
TTATGGTTTCCCGCAATAATTACGTCGACGGCAGCTTTCAGAAGGTCATTGTAAAGCAGCTGAGCATGTAGTGAGTTGAAGATATCGATCGTGTTTGAATTATCGGAGTAGATTAGTATACGCTTTGAAATGATTGCATCTTGGGCCGTATGCAGTAAGGCGCTGGTAACAGTTAGGGCTTCAAGGAAAAAGATGAGGTCTGGCGGTGTGTCACTGCGAGTTGCACAGAAGAATGCTTTATTGGTTGCTGGATACCAAAAGGCCATTCCAGAGGGGCAAGCATCACATTCAATGATGACGTCTGCTTGTTCCGGGTACCAGGCTTTAGAATCCAAGATGTAGACACCATTGGCCTGCTCGATGTGCTGCGCACCCCAGATTAAATCAGCTCTGATTTCTTTGTTGCACCAAATGCGTGCGTCAGGAACGTCAGGAATAGTGGCGAGTTTTGCGTAGATGTTTGATAAGCATGGAGCGAGTAGGGGGAAGACATTAAGACCCCAGTTGACCCACCCTGCGAGTCTTTGCCAAGCACGTTTCGTGTGGTGAGTCGACCTTTTCTTGTGATACGCAGCAAAACGGTACATTTCCCGTACTAAATCATCCTTGGCATCAGATGGCAACGTCATTGTCATTGCATTGGGATCGACCAGGATGCCGATAATTGTGAGTGGAGATCCGAAGACTTGCTTCCTTTCTTTGTGCGGAATGCCAAGGTCATCCCACAAGCTCAGCAAGTTTGTTTGCCCTCGGGGTAACCATTTGCTATAAGGTTCATAATAACTGAAATCGTCGGCGGCATTGGCACCGTAGGTGTCATCGTTGAAACATAGGGGGTTGTCAACCTCATACGAGTCCTCAGCGGACCAGGTCACTAGGCTGTTGAACGTACCCCAGCAGTTTAAAGAAGCTCGTCCTCCGAAGCAGTTGCATCTGTCAACGTATCGAGATCCATCCACTGTCACAATCTGCTTGATTTGCCATCGTGGATGCATGGGAATGAGACAGTATGCATTCGTCACGTCTGATTTCCATAGTACGAGACGCTGCGAAGAGGTGTTGCGAAGGCGCAATAACAGATCACCAAGATGACATATATTGTCCATAGGGAAACCACAAATATCGTTATACGCGATCATAGAGTTCAGAGAGTATGGGCCAGCTGATTGATTGGTCACAAGGCGCAGGTCTGTTGATTTTGGCTTCGGTACAGCGTGTATCGGAGAGCTATACATTCCATCAAAAAGGTTCGTCCCGAAATCTGGGGAAAATCTTCCCAGAGCAACCTCCGTGTCTTTCTGAGAGCGTATAAAATTGGCTTCGCGTTCGTCTTCAGGTGCTGCCAGGGACATATCACATGTAAGTGGGTACGTAAATGGCTTCGTGTCGGCATATGGCCAAAACCCATCTTTAAGGCTCTTGATTACAGAAGCAACAAATGGACGGTTGGGGTGGGAGGTCAAGAGCGCTTCGAAAATGTCAACTTTAATAGGGGTAACAATTTTGAAGAGATCAGAGTGGTCAAGAAGTGTTTTGGTGACTCTTGCGTTATTTAACTCAAGTTGCGGTGGAGAAGGCATAGGTTTTGCTGTCAGCGACCATTGGATAAGTGTCGTTGGAAGTTTTACAGTGGGGTCATAGTAGTTGTATCGGAGGTACTTAGGGACATTTCCTTTTAAGATCTCAGTTCGTGAGTTTTTGAGAGCAGCTCGTTTTTGGGTGGTTCCCTCCACACTGTCTGCAGACATGTCGCCAGAAGCATGAGTTGCCGTCGAAGGGACACCCTGCTGGCGTGTTCCAACGCCTGCATACAGCTCGGTTTGATCCCCTGACGTTGGAGCTTGATCGAGTGATGAGTGCCTTATTCCCACTCTTTCTGACTGACACTCCACAATAGTTGATTCCGCTTGCATCGAGGATGGCATCACGCAAGTCGTCGAAAGCACCTCTGTCGGTAAGCAACATCTTCGTTCCTGCTCCAACTCGTGCCCGGACGGCTTTTTCATACTCAATGACACAGGAGTGTAATGTTGTTGGCTTTGCGGAGAAGAGCCCAACGATGTACTTGTAATGTGCTGTCCATTCTGTTTTTCGGCATGGCCATGCGAAGCTGAGTGCCTCTCCATACAAACTGGCAGCGACTGTCCATTGTCCGTGATCTTCAACCTTTCGGATGGGTTCACTGTGTCCAAAAACGATCTCCTTGTCTCCGATTTTTCCTCGGTTTTCTTTGGGTGCTCCGATGTGATGAATGGCGCTGTAGATGGCGTCAAAATCAGCGAGTTCTCCCTTGATGAGTTTGTCCCATTCAGGTCCAGGGAAGTTGCAGGGGGCTGTTTTTGATACTGAGATATGCTTCCTGACGTCTGAGGGGTTCCGGAGGTAGAGCTGCAGAAGTTTTCGGTTTTCGAGGCACCTGGGGTCTTCAACCTCTCGAGCAAGCTTTTCTTCTGCGTACCAAGGAAGCTCTCTTTCTTCGATTTTGTGCCCCTTTGCTTTCGACTGATCCTCATCAGATTGACTCCTGTGTGACGTGTCTGAGCCAGGTGAGCTTTCTCGGGAGGAACTTCGAGGTTTATGTGTCGGTTGCTCTCTGTGCAGGACTCGTTGTACGGGGAGCGTATCAGGTTGGTCTCTTTCATTAACATCATCTGCGTCGTTCCCTTGTCCGATCTCATATCTATGCGATCCAGAAGGTTGTTCATCGATGGATTGCCTTCTCTCGATGTTCTCTCTGTGTTTAGCGCGCTCTCCTCGCTCTTTTTCCTTTTCTTGGACGGCATCGAGTAAGGTAAGGTAACTCGAGATTGCATCGCGTCTGTGTTCCTCATCAGCCCCAGATTGATTGATGATCTCGAAGATTTGGGTGATAGCGGCGATTTTGGATTTACGTTCACATCGAAAGTCGTTGACGACAGACTCGAGTTGCTGAACGAATTGTTGTTCCCGCTGGGTTTCTGGGATGTCGCATGATGAAGCGTCCCTATTCGTTCCGCTAGCCTCGGTCTGACTTCCAGTCGACTCAGGAGGCTGTTCTTTTTGCTTTCCATGAGAACTCATAAATGTTTCACTTTGAGAGATGGAGGAGCGATTTGCGTAGCAAGTATGATAGCGCGAAACTGTAAATACGTATTCTTGCTATCTAAAGATCGCTCAGTAAGATGGTTCTCTGTTTGCGTATGGTCAAAATGGCCCACCTAGAGAGCGAACACTGAGATGGTTGTCTCTACCGGACTCAAGTCTCAGGTTGCTCTCTAGTGGGCGGATCACGTGTTTCGCGCGACTTGTTGCCCTCATTGGCCTCGTGAAATCGGGGATTTAACCCGATTATATATGAATTCTGTTAAAAACCAACATTTAAAAATAGTTATTGTATAATCACACGTCCACATAAAACCATCTAGTGAGCTATTTCCCTTGAAAAAAGACAAATATAAGCATGTTATACCTTTAATAGCATGTTTCTTCAGGAGATAGATAAGAATTTTCTCAGTGCAAAAGTTGGGAAAACTTACACAATTAAATTCCAACTATTTTCTGGTGGAAAATGATACCTTTTTATCATCCTTTTGCTGCTATAAACAGGATGAAAACTCTTAAAAGTTTCTATTCAGTGTGTTTCAAAGAAAGAAAATCCTAAGCTAGTTTGGAAACCAGCATTGAAACACCCAACATGTTTCTTTCTGTGTTTCTTTCAGGTACTTTTATCCTTTTTCTTATTGAATTGAAAGGGGCTTAAGGGGCTTAAGGGGCCTGGAATGGGCAAATTGAGAAGAACAAAGATAAAGTATAAGAAGAGCATTGCGGAACGTCATTTCAAGACTGCACACACTTCGAGTGTATTTCCTTTTATATTCACTTTGCTGCCACGGATATGGTGTACTTATCTGTCTGTTTATCTTAATCAAACTTTTTTTTACTGTTGTACAAGCATATCATACCCTCAGTCAGTCTCTACAAACTGTCAAGACCTCTGAGGATATCAGTATTTCTATTATATCTACAGACAGGTCTATAAAAAAAAGAAAGTTAAATTAGTAGATGGAGTTTCAAGTAACAAGATCTTAAAACACCAGAGAACTGAAGATTCAGGTTACAAAACAACAAAACAGCAAAACCATAAGAATACTAACCATCAGACGTTTGGTTAGATAGAACAGCGAGTTTTTATGTAGAACAAAAGACTTTGAATGCTGATAGTATCACAAGTTCTTTATATGCAGAAGTAAGAATGTTTTGGCAGGTTGGGCAAGAGATTTGAATGAATTTGCATATTCAAAAGCTATAAGATAGATATTAATGAGTAGGTTGGTTTGTAACCACTATATAGTACTTACAAACCTGTACAAACTAGGCAAACAGGTAACACCATCCTGCCGCTCTTTAATTGGAGATGCACTGAAAAGTGCTAGATCTAAAAGCTCCTCCCCTTTCCAAGGGCAAACCCCGACTCAAGAACCACTGCCATCTCAGTAGAACATAGCTCCATAGAAACCCTCTCGCAAGCAAAGCACCATAAATGGCACAAAAACCCATCAAGATGAATATAAAATGGCAGAAGAGCAAGGTATTCCCTGAAGATGAGCTCGCACTTTCCGCTTCACATGTACTACCATATCATCACCGAAAGAACTCCAGAAATATGATACTTATATTTACCAGGATACACTAATCATCCTTGCTCTATCCTGCTTAGACACCACACCAAGTCCAAATAACGAGTCAATAAAAGATCCACGAACTTCAGATCATTTCCTTAGAAGCGGGCAAAATGTAGAACGCCCTCTTCCTTGGCAGTATCGAGACAAGTAAAGCTAATGTGCCCTTTCCTTCGGCAGCGGCCGACTATGCAGGCTCTCAAAAGACCCCGTCGCATTAGGCCGGGGGTAAACACTATACGCCCCCGTACGCACCGGTCCCGAATAAAATAAACGACTATCATCAGGCACCGGGTTAAGGCTTTCTGACGAGAGTGTGCGGGCATGCATCGAGCGGGGTGGGGACAACACAGGAGCGGCTGCTACGTCATCGCTGGAGGCAGGGAGGGAGCGCTGGCGCGCATGAGGGCTCTGAGGGAGCTGGGGCGTGAGGGGCCGAGCGGGCGAGCGGGGAGGCGACATCAGGTGGATGGAGTCCCCCGAGGGAATCGCGGGCCCGAAGCGGCTAACTTCTTCGTCGATCGAGGGTCTACGCGGTTTGTGCGAGGAGGGGAGACGCGCGCCCATGGGCCGCCGGGGGACGTGATTAGGGTCGTTCCCTTCGGCCGAAGGTCGGCGCTGCACATTGTATGAGTCAAGGGGCGTTAATTGGGTGAGAGGCGCGATGGGAGGGGAAGACAGGAATCCCGGTTGAGGGGGGGTCACTGAACGTGGCGCGATGTCGGGGTTTGCGAGTATGTTGAGATTGGGCGAGTGTTGCAGAAGGGGGGATACAACTGGAATGTTCAATGGTATAAATTGCTGTGAACCACCTGGTAGAGGAGATACTGATCGCGGTGGGTTAGGAGATTGAGAGACTACTTGGGCTTGAGGTAAATTGTCCCTACTGAACGTTGTCGCGTTATACAGGGGCTGATATACAGAAGACTCGGCTTGATTGTGTAGTGGTGAAGGACGACGAGGAGAAGACCTGGGAGGCACGGGGGCAGGTCTTTGAGGAGCCGGTGGGATATCGATCGGACGCCGTATTTGCTGGAGAGATGTTAATGGAGGGCGACGGACAAACAAAATGCGTTGCTTACCATCGTAGGGAGTATCATTTGCGATAGACCTCCGTGCGAGCGTGAAGACTCGGTCGGAGTTGGTGGAATAATTTTGAAATGATGTGAATTTGAGCTATGGCTATTGGACGAGGAGGGGACGGAGAAATAGGGACGATTCGAGATGAGGAACACTTCGTTATCCAGACGATCCACAGACCGTATGAGGGATGAATGTTCCTCTTCACCGGAGCAGGAGGCATGATAGGTACTATCACCATCTTCTTCGTCCTCGATGATTGTGGCTGGAATCGCACCCTCAACGGTACTCTGTTGCGAGATCATCGCACTGGAGTTGCTTTCCTCTGTGGAACCGGAAGGGTCCACACGAAAGCGACGACCAGGTTGCGAGGGTCTGATATGCACGGCATGAGAGCCCCAAGGATGGGGTACTATATCGGGGATGCGACGAAACTGTTGTACGATGTGCGAGGAGTTCCTCCAAACAGTTTTGAGTGGAAAGCTATATTCGGGTTGTCTAGGATTCAAGTGTCCCAGGGAAGCCCAGGAGTGAACACCAATAAGACCAGGCTCAGGGTTGATCATGATGAAGTCATTTGTGTTTTCCGATTGTTGGTCAATTACGAAATCGCGACCGCGAGCCCTTGAGGATATTTCTTGGATCCTGCGGAATGAACAGCGTCGACGCAAGAAGGCACCGAAAGTCTCTTCCCTTCGACTTCTTTTGATCCAGCATATATAAGCTAGTAAAGCTACAAGTGCAGCCAAGCCCAGCACGACCGCAATCGGGACAACAATTGGGACTACTCCTGCAGTTTCTGATGCCCGGGCAACTGAGGAGTCCTTAGATGTTGAAGAAACAACGGTAAATGAAGAAAGTAGTCACCTAGAATAGCGCTTGCGACCTTGGCTTTGGATGTAGGATCACTCGCGTCTGCAGGGACTGCTAATGATGGTAATATAACCCTGCTTGCCTTTTGACTAGGATACTTTTCCGACATGTTCAAAGAGTGATTTCTGCACGTTTTGGCCCACTCTCCATAGTCAGGAGGCATCCCTGTTGTCGTCGGCAAACAAGCGCTACAAAGATCGAAGAAGACACGATTGCTATAATATAATAATTGTGAGCCCAGCTACGATGCTTAGTGAATTGCTTCATCGTACCAAGTACACTCTGAGGGGCTCGAGATGGGAATTCCAGAACCTATGTTATTTTCAGCTCGCTCGAGAGCCACCAAGAAAGGGTTCAATCCACATACGCGCCGGGGTTGAACATGGCTCCTGCGCCTGTTTGCACAGGCTACAGGGTGTCTGACCATCATAATTGTCAGACTATATCACCATTGATGAGTACAAACACATCATGAAAAGGAGGATTTTCTAACCTCGTTATCAGAGATGTCTTCGCGTTTGACAGCCTGCTGCAAAGAGCCGTGGGAACTTGAGCGGCCCTTTTGGCTGATGTCGATGACTTCACCGACAATCATCGTGAAGAGCAAATGGTGACTGTGTTGAGCGTTTGAGCGCAGCGAGGCCGGCGTTAGCGATGCTGGATCCCCTCAAATCACTTCTGTGTGGAAATCGTATGGCCGTGGGTAGAGTATCCCTCTGCCGTGTCTGCCAATTGTGCCGATCATCTCGCTCCTACATATGAACCCAAGTGGATCTGTCATGCATCGCGTGACCAGTTACCCCCGGGCGCTGGGATGTATGTATTCTATACAAAGAACTGTGATGCAGTTTCAGTTGAAACGCAGAAAATGGTAGGCTCCTCCTGAAGCTATCGAAATAATCTTGGCCGTATGACACTCGAGTTGGAGTTTTCCACTGTTGTTTACAAAAATCGTACGCTAACGTACTATTGTGTTCTGAATCGTGCGACATTCTCCGGTATCTTGATAAAGAGAGCCTCAGAACACATGGACATGTGACGGCAGTGGGTATGGAAGTTGGAAGTCACACAAGCTCAGGTAAAAATAGAAGAATTTACATCAAAATATGAACTCAACCTTTTCACAGCAATACTTACATCAACAGCTCACACAGAATACATCATGTAATAACACTGCCAGTGACGACGGCTCGACTGCAGTGTAGGGTCAACGCAAAAAGGGACTGTGTGTAGAGCGCAGGAAGTTGAACGAGTGCGCGTGTCGGTTCGAAAATTTGGTCTATTGTTGCGCGTCTCGTCATATGTACACTTCTTTCCGACTCGGGTTCTTTCTTCAGCACACTTTTACATACAAATGCTTAGTCTCAGAGGTACTTTCCAGTCTCCTTTTCCTGACCAGCCACTTATATTCTGCCTCATGTTAGGCAAAGATCAAGCAACGGTAGTCCCTCTGTATGGCAGAACAATTCATCTTAATGGATGGGCCGCCGCTCCGATGCTGAATCACGTGAGGATCTATTGATCTGTTGCGTCCATGGCGCTTGTGCGGCCGGCTACTGTCATATTAACACGCCACTGGCTGCAGGTTCCAAACCTTTATCGATCAGTGTTTGCCACCCAACATCACAGCCCCAAACTCTTGATCGTTGCAGCATGTCTACCATTCCACCTCCAACTCAATCGCCGCATGAGAGGATTTTTGCTGTACCAGAGGCAGTGTTGAAAGGCACAATGATGACCAAGGTCTCTGAGAAAAGGCAGAAACGTGTCTTGTTCCAGCTTGATCCTGATGCGGGAAGCATTCTATACAAGTCGCGAAAAACAGGTCCTGGTCAGTATTAATCTCTGCATCTCGAGAACGTAATTTGAGCCCGGATAGTTGCGTTTGAGACGATTAAAGAGATTCGCTCAGGTCCTGCTGCGCTTCACTATCGGGAGCAGTTTAAGCTGCCAGAAGGAACGGAAAGGCGTTGGATCACGGTAATATACATTCTCGATGGTGCATACAAGACACTGCACATGATTGCAGATACTCATGAGATCTTCGTCATGTGGGACGCAGCCATCCGCAAACTCGTTGCTATCCGTCAGGGACTCATGATAGGGCTTGGTAATGTTGATGTTAGGGAGTCAATCTGGGCCCGTCAATATTGGAAAGGTGCAGATGGGGACGGCGATAGGAAGTTGAGTCTTGAAGAGGTAGAAAGATTGTGCTGGAGATTGAACGCGAGATTCTCAAGACCTGAGCTTGAAAAAATGTTCAAGGTAAGCATTTCGAGAACAGTCATTGCTCGCAGATTTACAATGATGAACCTAAAAGGACGCTGATCCCGCCAGCAAAGGTTATCTGGACTACGATGGTTTCCAGTCGTTCGTGCGTACTCTCAAACGACGTCCTGAGATTGAAAAGATCTACAAGGATATCTGCGATGCCAACGGCGATAGTTTCGACTTTCCGGTCTTTGAGAACTTTATGAAGGACATTCAACACGCAAGTTTTAATTGCCGTTTAATCGTGGGCTGGGGCTCATATCATCAAATAGTCAAAGTTGACTCGCGATGAACTCAAAGCTATTTTTTTGAAGTATTCGACCAGTTTCGCCGCTGAAAGAACGGAAGGTACTTCAACGTATACTTCAGATGCAGCATCGCCTCCCCAAAAAGTCCTGGATACATCTCAATCTACCTTCCCAAACGTTTTGAAACCTCCAGTCCTCACCCTCGAGAGTTTCTCATCATTCCTTTTGTCCCCTGAGAATGCGGCTTTCTCCGAGAAGAACCAAGAGGTGTGGCAAGACATGACGCTACCTGTGTCCAATTACTTCATTTCTGCCTCCCATAATACATACCTCGTAGGACATCAGTTGATCGGAGTCAGTACCATCGAAGGGTACATTCGCGCTCTTCTCCATAGCTGTCGTAGTGTCGAGCGTGCGTTTACTTCGAAACATGTGTATCACAATTCTGATGAAGAACAACAGTTGACATATACGACGGAGATACTGAACCCGTTGTTTTTCATGGAAAAACGTTGACGTCGAAGGTTTCCGTGCGCGATATCTGTAACGCTATCGCCAAATATGCCTTCGTGACCTCGCCCTATCCTGTTTTAATCTCTGCGGAAATCCATTGTAGCGTCAAGCAACAAGACATACTCGTAAAGATCATGATTGAAGCCTTTGGGGAGTCCTTAGTCAGGGCACCGGTCGAAGGACGCCCTCGTATTAGTTGTTTGCCGAGTCCCGAGGAACTGAAAGGCAAGATCCTTTTGAAAGTGAATGTCCCTGTACATATGAAGTCGGATTACCATTGATGCTGACCATTAAAGTCAGGCTAAGAACCTCTATGTCGTCGCTCAACTCGAGGCACTCCGTGCCAAGAGCCCGAATTCTGCCCCTCCGAAGGAAACCGACGTGCTCGAAGCCGAAACATCTTCTGATGACTCTGATGACGAAGAGGAGGGGAACGGCAAGAGGCTTGGTGGGGAAATCAGGCATGGTATGCAAGAGCTGAAAGAGAAATGGCGGCGAGTTCGAGGAACATCATCTGCTAGCCTCTCCAAAACGAAAGGAAAAGTTAAAATGTCGTTCAACCTCGCGTCGCTCCTCGTGTACACTATCGGCGTAAGGTGTCAGGGCCTTGGAAAGGAGCACGGGTACGCCCCCGAGCACATCTTCTCGCTGTCGGAGAACAAAGTGAATAAGCTGCTCAAGACGGGAAGCACAATGCGTGATTTGGTTCAGCATACCAAGGACCACATGGTTCGTATATATCCGAAGGGCACGAGGGTCAGTTCGAGCAATTACCAACCACATCGCTACTGGGCTGCGGGGGCTCAGATCGTTGCTCTCAATTGGCAGACATTCGGTGAGTTCGCCAATCTTTTTGTGCGGGTAACGGATTGTCGAACTATGACGTTTGCAATCTAGATCTAGGTTATACCATAAACCAAGCGATGTTCCGACGTAATGGACGAGCAGGCTTTGTCTTGAAGCCTAATGCACTCCGGGGTAACGACGAGCTTTTGACGAAGTATTCGAAACATGTGCTCGAAATCACTGTGCGTATATGTATCCATCATATCTGGGTTGAGCTCATGAAACGATCCAAATTAGATCATCTCCGCCCACCAACTCCCTCGTCTTAAGGACAAGAGAGGGCAGGAGGTTGTTGAAAAGTCGATCGTCGATCCCCTAGTTCAAGTTACCCTACACATTCCCGACTGGACCCATCCTCCATTTGTGTCGAAGTCAGGCTCCACAACGCCGTTACCATCAAGGCCTGCCCGGGGAGATCCTGTACCCCCTTCCTCGCGTACCGTTACGGAGCACACTCGTGCAGTCCAGAATAATGGTTTCAATCCTATTTGGAACGAGTCGCTCAGGCTGCACTTCGATGTTGTTGGCGGGAAGGAGATGTTGGACCTTGTGTTTGTGCAGATCTCCGTACTCGAGGATGACTATGATGAGGAGGATGATGAGCCCATTGCAGTGTATTGTACTCCGCTTTCGTGCCTAGAACGAGGTGTGTAGCATGTGCTCACCTTTTTCTTGATTAACAAAATTTGACTTTTAGGTTATCGACATCTTCCTCTCCATGATTCTCAGCTATCACAATATTTGTTTTCAACACTGTTTGTACATGCACAAATTCTTGACGAGTAGATGGGCACCCAACTACAAGAGCTTCTGTATGTAGTAAAGATTACATCTATCGAAAGTCGTCAATTCAAGCGGAAACTTTTTGAGAAATCAAAATCATGAGTATAATCAGTAAAACATATTGAATGTGATATTCATAGATCGTTGAGAACAATCTCCAAAGTTGTATCCTACTGGGGCTAGCAAAAGGTTGGTGAGCTATGCATGGAGCCTCGCTAACAATAAGGCATTTATTTATAGATTCAAGTCTGTGTAATAACCTCAAGACCTGGAGAAGTTTATGGAAAACATAGGTTCTGTCCCATCCCTTGTCTTGTAAGAGGTCCTACAGTGTTCACTAGGTATCTAGCAGAATGTTCCCCCTTCTCCCAATGCAGATTGCTGTAAGCATGCTGCTTACAGAACAACGATTCGACTTTCCGCCACAACTTTCGACTGACACAACGCTTCGGAACACGATCAATGGCTCGCCCTTCGATCGAATAGGAGACGGAACCTTATTCTGGATTGGTATTTAGATACGAGCGTGTATTTTCGAGACCAACTTTTCCCCCGAATACGACTTGTTCCATTCTGTTACCAGCTATCTAAGTGAAGACGGATCTCCGTGGTCCCTTACAATTGCAGATGGATCATGACTTGTGGAGTTGTAGCTCACATTGAAGTTGCAGAACTAGGAAAAAAAACAAGGGTAGACAGCAAAAGAAACTCGCAGCATGTAAAGCAGATCAAGTAGATCTGATGGCTTCTTATTGCTAGACTCACTTTGTTAACAGTTGTGGATTTGAAAAGTAATCCATAGTCGATGAGAATAGTAAATCAATCTTTACTCTGCAACTATAACGTGCCTGAAAAAACTAAAGCGAGGAAGAAGAGAGAAGATAAATATTACTTAATTTAATTCCAAGCAGCACCAAGGTTGTGTGGAAACATCTTTAAATCCAATCATAAGATCTGGCAGTTTTCATATTCCTTTTGGGTATTGTATGTACGAGTGAGAATACGATGATCGACCAACCAGGTCGTTGTTCATCCTTGCAGGGCAAAAATACATTAAACTTGAGTGAATGTAGAAGTAAAAGGGCAAGCATAGCCTTGTACACAGGGAAAGATTCAATACATGGTATCAACAATGACATAATGTTCGAATAACAACAAACGTCTCGGTTTCAGTGCCCGCATCCATCACGGTCTTGTCTATTTCATCCACTCCGATAATGCCTTGATCATTGACTTTGGGCTACTGTTAACTTTAAGAAATGGGTTACAAGTTAAGGATCATCGATCATCTATTAAATCAAAGGCTTTGATAACTACCTCTGGCTCAATACCGACTCTGGCAGAAACCGACTTAAAAGCCACATGAGCTTGGGTGGAGGTCCGCTTTGATGCAAATACTGGCTTGTTCGTCCTTCAGGGCCTTGAGAAGTCAAGACAGCGATTTAGTTACGAGATCACGACGAACCAGATTCTTCACCTCTCCGGTCTCAAAGTCGTGCCTCAATCGCATAACCGACGAATTGGATTGTCAAGTGGCAGCGACACTGACCTTGGAGCTCAAGACGGGAGGTTTGGTAACTGCAGAGGTCGTACGAGTCAGTATAACTGAAAGAGCACTCAACGTGTGCACAGCAATTCTTGCGAAGATACCTGGCAATTCTGAGTCATGAAAAGTAGACTGGAGTTGCTTTGTGACTTGAGCGAGAAGGATATCGTCAAGTATAAAGGCTTTTGCAAAACAGCTTGGCTTGAACAGCAGCTGGGGTATCGCAAGAGTTGGACAGACTTAGCACGATTGAATAACATGGGTTACATGGTTGTCCGTCAATTTGGTAAGGAGCGACAAAAGGAAGTGCCATATTCTACAGTCATAGGCAGAAAGAACTTTGAAAAACGGAGGAGCCATTGAAAGTCTTGTATACATCAATGGATGAAGTCTATTTATACCGCCGGCAAGCCAGGACTAAAGGGCGGGGGGGAATGCACTAATAGTCGTTTGAGTAGAAATCCATACGTGAGTGCCCATTACTTTAAGGATCCCAAGTGTTATCGGTGGGTCGACCATCAGACCACCTGTTATCAAGTCATGGTGCGAGGAATACAAGCCTTTTGAACTGTTCAATCAGGCTTGCTTAACTTCGAATTATCCGGTCGTGGTCACGAGAAAGCAAGTAGCCAAGAATCTCGTGATTTGAACCTCACGACTTGCGGTGAATCTCAGGAAGGCACCCACGCGTGTTCTCTCGGCCAGCAGTACAGAGAAGAACATTATAAGCTTTGCACTCTCAGGGTGTCCCCAAAAGCCCTATGACCCGCGTGACAGGCTCATAAACAGTAAATGTTTCGGGGTGTACTAGAAGGGCATGGCGATCTGTGGATGATTTCCACTGCCAGGAATGCGGCTCTGCTGCTCCTTCGATCTCTCGAGGTCCATCCCGGTTCGATAAGTGTCGTAGTCTGGTGCTTCCTGGTCGATCGTTGAAATTCACAATATCGAATTACAGAGGGAGCCTATCGTCACTTTACGATCAAGTTGCGAGTTCTAAGGCTGCTTCTCGTCGATTTTAGCGACGCAACAACCATCGTCATTACATCATTGATGGGGTGTATTATGTATAAATGGAGGCATGCGGACCCTGACCGTCAAGGATGCTTTTGTCCTCAGCTTTATCTGTTGTACTCCTGAGTATAGCTCCGACAGTTTCTGCTACGATCTTCAATGTCGCTCAACTCGATTGGACTTTGAAGAACCAGAATGGCTCAGTTCAAATTCCTGCTTCCGGCCCACCATCACAAGTGCATTTGGATCTATTGAAAGCTGGTATAATCACAGAGCCTTTGCTCGGAATCAACGGTAAGTAAGCTTTTTCATGCCCTAGTTCTGGGCCTGGTGTCCAACAGGACCATATGTAGATTTTACTCAGCGCTGGATCGTTGATGATAATTGGACCTACACGGCGGACCTGACGCCATTCACCCGTACCTTGGACTTCGATTCTGCCGCGCTACCAACAGCGCTTTTGGTATTGTATGGCATTGACACTGTTGCGAACATTGTGAGTAGTTAATTAACGAGAGACTTTGCCCTGGCCTCATTGTCGCATGTAGACTGTAAGCGGTCACCCCGTGGCCTGGGTAAATAACGAGTTTAGGCAATATATATTTGATATTACAACAGCCATCTCCACGCCATCGCCGTCTGACAGTAATCTTACAATCGCCTTTGAATCGGCATTCTTCTACGCGCTGAATGTCAGTACTAGACCTGATGTGGAGAAATTTCCAGGGAATGCAGGAGTACGCAATGCTATTGGGAAGTTCTATTATGCTTGACTCATGTGGATTTTCTAGTTTGAATATCCTGCTAATTGGCCGATGATTAGGAAGGTGGCATCTGATTTTGGATGGGATTGGGTGAGTTCCGAGTATGTAGCTTGATCATATGATGAACTAACGGCTGAACAGGGGCCAGCTTTCGTTCCCGTTGGAATATTTAAACCTGCATATCTTGTTGCACTCACCCCTTCAATCGGAGAGTCAGTTCCTCAAACAGGGACACCTCCCGTATCACCTTCTGCTTCCAATACAGATGAAGTCTCCGGTCCTATATTCGTTGAAGAATCATCCATCGACATCTACAAGCAGGGACAGAACTTTTCGGTACCCCCGAAACAGAATGCGGACTGGATCGTAAACGTTACTTTGGGTCTCCGCTCTGCAGTGGCGATTCCACAATCTGCCCTGACTCTTTCTTTTCCCGAGCTCAAACTCACCTCTAATCCTTTTGAAATCACTAATATTCCTGTCATAACTAATGACACCTTCTGGATTACGGCCATTTGGTCGATTCCCGATAACATTCCTCAAAGATGGTACCCACACAACCTCGGAACACCAAAATTATACGACCTGAATGTTGTCTTGTCCGTCCCTTCCTCTGATGGATCCTCATCTATCGTAGACTTCGTCACAAGAACTGGGTTTCGCACAATCGAGCTTGTGCAAACTCGATACAGCCAGGCAGACGTTGAACGACGTGGCATTTGGCCAGGAGATCAATGGCACTTTAAGGTTAACGGCAAAGCATTCTACGCGTCAGGAAACAACATCATCCCATTTGATCCTTTTTATGCCCGTACGTCGACGGATCAAGTGCGTTGGCTACTTGAGAGCACTGTCAAGGGCGGCCAGAACATGGTATGTCACGAATTTTGTTTGAGATCGTAGCTCCTCATTGGAATCGTTTAGCTGAGGGTATGGGGTGGTGGAACATATCAGCCTTCGTCCGCTTCCGTGGCAGGCGGAGTGTACGACTTCTATGATATTTGTGACGAACTTGGCATTATGGCATGGTCTGAAACTATCTTTTCCGATGCGTTGTACCCCATCAACGACTTCTTATTAAAGAACATTGAGCCTGAGGTGCGACAAAACGTAAGAAGGGTCAATCGTCACCCGAGTGCTGTACAGTGGGCCGGTGGAAACGAGATCGAAGGAATTGTGATATGGACCGATCAATGGGTTGAAAACGGCAAACATTTTCTGGATGAAGTACGTTTATATCTATGGCCCGGAAGTAGATGAATTGATATTGGACCTCAGTATGTAACCCTTTTCCAGGACTTCTTATATAACATCGTGACGTCGGAAACGCATTCGGTTGGTGAACCATCATTCCTCTTAACACCAGGGTTGATTCATATTTAAACCTAGCTTCCGTATACTGACTGCTCTACGACGAAAGGTGTTCTAAGCCTTGACCCTTATGTTCTAAGGTTCAGTAATGGCACAACAGGAGAAATATATGGAAATTCAGGTATGTAAAGATTCTCGTCATCAGTATAACCCTCGTTATCCGGGAAAAACACTTCAGAGCGTTACAACTACGATGCGAATTTTGCCTTCGACTACTCCTCATTCCCAGTTTCACGCTTTGTGAACGAGTTCGGTTTTCACTCGATGCCGTCATTCTACACTTGGGAAGAAGTCCTACTCTCAGCTGAAGACTTCTCATTTAATTCGACGGTTGTTGTGTCAAGAGAACACCACCCACCTGCAGGGTCTCTCACCTTCCCTAACCCGAATGCCGCAGAGGGTCAACGAGAGATGACGGTGGCCGTTGAACTTTGGCTTCCCACTCCCGGTACGACCGACGCAAATCAGACATTCGCACAGTGGTGTTGGAGCACCCAGATATTCCAGGCCATGACTATCGTGTCCCAAGTCGCATGGTACAGACATGGAGCCGGACAGAGCGAGAACAACTTGGGGGCTCTTGTATGGCAACTCAACGACATCTGGCAGGCGCCGAGCTGGTCGAGCATCGAGCATTCTGGAAGGTGGAAGGTGCTTCATTACGGTCTTGCTGGAATTTTTGCACCTGTCGCAATATACCCATTCTGGACT
>QFEW01000493.1:0-12329 GCA_003316525.1 Termitomyces eurrhizus
TGGTCTGTGCACCAGAAAAACAGTATAAATAGCCCAAGTTTAGTAGAGAATAGACAGGCAATTGATAGGCAAAGGCTTGGTGATTCCCAGAGAGTGAATTGCTTAGGCCGGAGTTTGTTAAGAAACCTCAACTTGTGGGAATATTATTATTCTCATTCAATATTATAATTCCTCAAAACCTCGGTGTTTTGCAAAATTATTAAACACATTCAAAACAATAATTATCCCTTTTGTCATCAAAGTCAGTGTGAATTCAAGGTCATATTCTACACTAGCAAGCTCCAGAACTATCAAGTAATACTTCTACCAAGTACTACACCACAGGCATATGGCGGGCAAGACGAAGTTACCTTTTTCCTTGGTCCAACCAGACCCCATGGACCTGGGTTTGAGTCCATTGATGTACGTCTGCGTGGATGTCTGCTGGTGGCTTGCGTAGGCCTGCGTAGGTCTGCAGGGCCCTTTTGTGGACATATGCAGCCTCGAGTTATTGCGAGGAGGAAGGGAGAGGAGAGGGAAGTAGGAAACCTCAAGGAGGGTTTATTCATGCCATGACATCTGCCAATGGAGGAGGTTTTCACTTGTGGGCTGATGCCTGCCAGTGGCCGCTGATGCACATTGACATCCACTAGTGTCTGCTGGCATCCGTCGGGCCTGTATGTGCATGTGTGTGCCTACCTTTTATTGATCCACTGGACCGTATCATACAGCACATTGTGACACATCTGTGGCTCTGTATTCTATGGCACTGTGGAGACTGCTCCACTCCAGTGTAGTGGACTCTGCTAGACATGTATGGTACAGCACAAAGCAAGCTCCCATACAATGTATGACACATACCGTTGTAATGCCCTACCCTGTACCCGATGCAAAGTTGATCATGCTGTCTTTGTGGGCTATTTTTCAACACCTTCTGATCCCAATATTTCTATGCCATCTGATGGCTCAGATCTCTTTATCATTATTTGCCTCCATGTTGATGACAGACTAAATGCGACTAATTTCATTTCCTTATATGAATGGCTCATCCGCAAACTGAATGAAAGGTTCAAAGTTGTAGATGCTGGACCCACCACTCTGTATCTGGGTATTCGAGTTGAGAGAGATAGATCCACAAAGAAATTGTGGCTTTCACAGAAAGGCTTTATCACTGATCTCCTCAATTCTTACAATTTATTAGAAGTGAGAGCCACACAAGTTCCACTGCAGTTTCCCTTACATTCCCTCCCCAATCCTCCTCCCAACTCTATTCCAGACATTGCAGACACAGATATCATGGTTCATTACCAACATTTGGTTGGCTCAATACTATACCTAAGTCTTTGTACTCACCCAGACCTTGCATTCACCGCTATGAACCTTGGTCAGTACAATGCAAATCCTACATGGGCACATCTACTTGCTGCAAAAGGGGTTCTTCAATATCTTGCTGGTTCCATCAACCTTGCTCTCAAATATAACTTCTCTCTATCTGATAAAGTTTTACTGTTTCGCCTTCACATTCCAACTGGGGTGCATTTGTCAATGCTGACTGGGCCTCTGATTCCAAGTCTTGCTGGAGTGTCTCTGGCTATGCCTTCTTCATGTATTCTAGTCTTGTCTCTTGGTCAGCTGTCAGGCAACGTATAGTTGCACTGTATTCGACAGAGGCAGAATACATGTCATTACCCCACACATTGCGAGAAGGCTTATGGATACACCAACTTTTACGCTCTCTTTGTCTGCCTGCTCCAACTCCATTTCCAATTCTGTGTGATAACAAGAGCGCAATCAACATGTCCACTTCTGAAGTCATGTCATCGCAATCAAAACATATCAACAGTTGTTTTCATTTTATTTGCGAACACATACAATCTGGTTCTTTCAAACCCATCTGGACTTCTACCAACAATATGGTGGCTGATATTATGACTAAGTCCTTACCATGTATCCTCCATCATTGCCTCATTGCAGAATTGGGTCTTATTCACTGCTGATACTTATTTGATTTTCATACACATTTCTTCTTTCCCTTTTTTGCAGATGGGGTTGTGTTAGACTGTAGGGTCTGCTCTTCTTCATTTGTCATCACAGCATATATTTGCACCTCAGTTGCTTCTCGATAACATGACATGCATACTGAGGCTAATTTTTTCTTTTTCTTGTTTCTAGGTACAGAAATATAGTTGCTTTTGATAACATGACACACATACTGAGGCTAATTCTTTCTTTTCCTTGTTTCTAGTCTGTAATTCTTCTAGGTCTCACAGTAAGTACATCTGGCACAGCAGGATTTAACATTGGTATATTGTTGATAGCTGTCAGGGGACTCCTCATTTACTCCTCATTTCTTCCTTCTTTCACTCCTTATTCCTTCACTCTCCTTTCATTCATTTCCTTATTTCTTCTATCATTTTCTCATTTTGCTGCTTTTATTCTCTCAACACTATCTGTTAGTAATATTCTCAGCCTTTGAGGTGCTCTGGTTCTTTAGCTATCATTCAGACAAGTGTAGGCCCTTCAGCACTGCTTCCAGACTGCTTATATAAGCCAGAGTTTGCCTGCCTTGTTTGCACAGTTGTTTAGTTAGTCAATTTTCGAGTTTTTAAGGTTTTGTTGTACTGTACAGTTGTTTCCCACACTTCAGAAGCCCCAGAAGTGTCCAACCTGGCATACAAAATCCCTAGACTTGTTCTCTTTGGATCTCCCTCTGCCAGGTGAGTAGTTATTATGATATTGTCAGTACATACTCTAATACACTTTGGATCTCCCTCTGCCAGCTGTGTGACTGAGCCACAGCCTCTAGAGGTTGCCCTTACAGCATGGAGAGGCAGACAGGCTAGGAGAACTGGAAAAAGGCTTTCAAAGACTAACAGAAGTCATGTCAGTCTTAGTCAACACCAGGCATACTCCTAGTCCTGGTGAAGGACAACAAGGAGGGTCCAAGGATTTTTGAGGAGCTCAATGAAGAAAATGGGGGAGGCTCCACCAGGAATACCCACATTGACAGAGAGACAGCCACAAAATTCCTGGAAAGAAAAGCTGACTTTGAGGATTCCACCCAAAGTGGCACCCAAGTTGGACTTACCTTTTGAAAAGGTGCCAGCTTTGAATGAGAGGCAGGAGGTACCAGTGCAGGACACTGGTAGGAGTTCCATTCAGGGAACTAGGAAAGAGCTGGAGAAGATGGTTGAGAAGCTGTGGGAGGTACCAGTCACTAACCACCAGAGAACTTCTGGATGTGGCACCTGGTTTGAGGGAGGTCATGGTACAAAAGTTGGTACCAAAGCCTCCCAGGCCTAAGGAACCCAACATTCCTAGGACAGCTACTCAACATCTGACAGCAGTGGAGAAAGAGCCTGACAAGGTAGATGTTAATGATCTACCTCTGGCCACCTACTTCATTGCAGATGGAACACAATCTGGCTTGCCTACTGGTGCAGTAGTGCACCAAGATTGTGTTGCCACTTACTTGGAGAATATCCCAACAGGAGAAAAGCCAGTAGTGGTATATGTAGCCAGGGAGCTGCAGGTTCTGAGATCTCTCAACCAGTTGTAAATCAAAAGGGAAGAGCAGAGGCAATTCTAGATAGTGGGTCCCAAATAGTCTGCATGGCTTTAAGAGAGGCTCTCAATCTAGGATTGACTTAGGATCCAGACATTAGGCTGAGGATGGAGAGTGCCAATCAGCAAGTGAATGAATCTGTTGGTTTAGCACGTAATGTGCCATTCACTTTTGCTGAAGGGTTTACTATCTATCTACAAGTGCACATTTTTGAAAGTCCTGCTTATACTGTCTTATTGGGTCGTCCATTTGACACCTTGACAGAAAGCAACATTCAAAACTTGCAAGATGGCAGTGCCATCATCACTATTCGAGACCCTAATACAAGTCGTCGAACTGCCCTGCCTACTATTGAAAGAGGCAAAATGCCAAAGGCAGGGGCTGCTAGGGAGAGTGAAGCAAAATTTTGAGTCTCGAGGAACTGGTTACAGACCAGGGAGAGATTGCAATAAGTCTTGCTGAGACTCAGGAAGGAGAGATTGTGGTGACTGGATATTCTATAGAACATAGTAAATTCAGTCAGGAAGAGTTAAGAGATGTGTACTTACATGCTTTTACAGCAAGTAAGGAGTGTGAAGAGAAGGAGCAGAAGACATTGTCAGCATATTTGAATGGGCATTTAGCTCAAATGCCTGACAGTCTTGAGGAGCTGCTAGTACAAGAGGAAAACTTAGAGTCAAAAGCAGGTGTGGGGGAGACTGCCCAAGTATTTTCTAAGAAATACAAACCTGTGGCTAGAAAAGTTAAGCCTGTACTAGGTACCTCACCTGAGGAGTTTAGAATTGAAAGGTGCATTACTGGAGACCCACTGGCAGACATGCCTCAGTTGGATCCCAATCCACCAGAGTTCAAACCCACAGGGAGATACACAGCTGAGTGCAAAGAAGTCATTGACCAAGCCCATGGTGATGGTTTTCTTTGGCCAGAGGAGATGAAGGCAGTACATCACCTCATGATGCTGCAAAACCAGGCTTTTGCATGGGATGATTCTCAAAGAGGCAGGCTGAAGGAGGAATTCTTCCCTCCAGTGATCATGCCAGTAATACCTCACACCCCATGGGTGTTGAAGAACATTCCTATTGCTCCAGGTCTTAGGGATAGAATCTGCAAAATGATAAAGCAGAAGATTGAGGCAGGGGTCTATGAACCCTCTAACTCCTCATATCGCTCCCAATGGTTTACAGTGTTGAAGAAGGATGGTGAGAGCTTGAGGATAGTCCATAGCTTGGAGCCTTTGAATAAAGTAACCATAGCACATTCTGGGTTGCCACCAGCAACTGAAGAGTTAGCTAGTCACTTCTCAGGCAGAGCTTGTGGAGGGATATTTGACTTGTATGTAGGATATGATGAGAGAGTACTAGATGTGCGCTCTAGAGATTATACTACATTCCAGACACCATTTGGTGCTCTGAGGTTGGTTACCTTACCAATGGGATGGACAAATTCAGTACCTATCTTCCATGATGATATTACATTCATCTTGAAGGATGAGATACCACATGTAACTTGGCCATACATTGATGATGTACCAGTCAGAGGGCCACCTCATAAATATGAGTTGCCAGATGGTAGCTGTGAAGTCATACCAGAGAATCCAGGCATCAGGAGATTTGTATGGGAACACCTGCTCAATGTAAACAGGGTGTTACAAAGAATCAAATATGCAGGGGAAACTTTCTCTGGAAAGAAATCAGTAGTATGTGCAGATGAGATTGTGGTTGTTGGCCATAGATGCTCTTATGAAGGGCAGAAGCCAGAGACCAAGAGATTTGCCATAGTGATGGGATGGGGTGACTGCAGGGATAAACATGAAGTAAGGTCATTTTTAGGGACCTGTGGTACCTTTAGATCCTTTATCAAGGACTATGCCAAGGTAGCAGCACCTATCAATAAGCTTACTCAGAATGATGTGCCTTTCACTTGGGGAGAGGACCAGCGCTCTGCAATGGCACAAATGAAAAAGCTGCTAGCAGAAAGTGCTCCTTTAAAACCCATTGACTATGAGTCAGGAGGTGCAGTAGTTCTGTCAGTGGATACCTCCTGGATGGCAGCAGGTTTTGGGATCTTCCAAGAAGACCCAGACAATCCTAAAGTGCACACTTGTGCCAAGTTAGGATCTATCACCCTGAATGAGAGAGAAGCTAGATTTTCTCAACCAAAAAGAGAGCTGTATGGTCTCATGAGGTCTCTGCTAGCTAACAAGTATTGGCTAGTTGGTTGCAGAAAACTAGTGATAGAAACAGATGCCAAGTATCTTAAGGGGATGCTAGGAAATCCAGGAGTAGGACCCAATGCCACTATCATGAGATGGATTGAGAATGTTCTACTCTATCACTTTACCTTAAGGCATGTGCCAGGCAAAACATTCAGTGTGGATGGATTGTCAAGGTGGCCTAAGCAGCCAGGAGATGAGGAGTACCCACCAGTTGATCCTGAGTTAATGGATGAACCCAAGTCTATGAACTATGAGTATCCAGACAAGATCAATAATGTACCTGGTTGGGATGACTGGGAACCTTTGGAACTTGAAGAGTTTGCAGATCAAATTGACACTAGAGGTGGCTATCTAAACATGGTAGCTACTGAAGTATCAGACTTTGAGCAAGAACTTTGTAAAGCCAGGTCCCAAGAACAGGAGCTTAGGGATGGCATCTTGAGTCAAATACCAGGGACAAGCATGAATCCAGTAGCAGTATTAGCTATGACCATGCCTCTGTTACCAGTGGAAGACCAAGAAGTCAGAGTAGAGGACACACAAACCTACCTAGAACACAGGAAAGGTAGTGAGGGTGAGGACTGGGATAATCTGCTACCCACTGTTCAGAGTTGGTTGCAAGATCCAGGTACAGAACCCAAGAATCTGCAAGGCTGGGATCTAGAGAAGTTTAAGAAGTTTGCTAGGCAATTCTTCTTTGACAAGAAGGGGAGATTGTATAAGTGTTGTCATGAGGAAAAACATAAGCTAGTAGTCCAAATTGATAGACGAATGTTCATGCTTAAATCAGCCCATGATGCCTTAGGACATAGGGGGGCCTATGCCACCAGGATGCTTATACAGGAGCGTTTCTGGTGGCCTGGCATTGAAGGGGATGTGCAGTGGTATGTTGGGACTTGTCACAATTGCCAAATCAGACAAAAGACAGTAGTCAACAGGGAACCAACTGTAACTTATACTCCTTCCATCTTTCAAACAATTCACATTGATACCATGCACATGACACCAGCCTCCAATGGCTGTAAGTACATAGTACATGGCAGATGTGCCTTGTCTGCTTGGATGGAAGGTAGACCCCTGAGGAAGGAGAACCATAAGACCATTGGTCAATGGTTGTTTGAAGATGTGATTTGCCGCTGGGGCTGCATTGCAGAAATCATCACAGATAATGCTGGACAGTTCAAACAGTTCACTGCCTGGTTGGAAAAGAAGTATGGGATTAGAGGCATTACTATCTCTCCCTACAACTCACCAGCCAATGGTAGAATTGAAAGACCTCATTGGGATGTCAGGCAAGCTTTGTTCAAGGCCTGTGAGGATTGCACCAAGTGGTTCTGGTTCTTCTACCATGTAATGTGGAGTGACCGAATAACCATTAGGCAGAGATTTGGATGCTCACCATACTTCATGGTCACTGGTGCTCATCCTACTCTACCCTTGGATCTAGCAGAGGCCACCTGGCTGGTAGAATTACCAGACGGACCTCTGACTACTGAGGAGTTGGTTGGATATCGTGCTAGAGCTCTAGCCAAGCACCATCAACATGTGGAGGAGATGAGAGAGAGAGTTGGAAAGGCTAAGCTCCAATGGGCATTGAAGTTTGCAGAAGAGCATAAAAGCTCAATCAAGGACTTCAATTTTAAACCATTGGACTTGGTACTAGTCACAAACATGACTACAGAAAGTTCATTCAGTGCTAAGATGTTGCCACGATTTCATGGGCCTATGGTAGTGATTGCCAAGACTCAGGGTGGTAATTATATTGTAGCAGAACTAGATGGGTCAGTTTGGCAAGCCCGAGTAGCTGCTTTTCGAGTTGTACCTTACAAGGCTTGCAAAAAGCTAATCTTGCCTGAAGGCATAGAAAAGTGGGTGGATATTACACCTGCTAAGCTAAGAGAACTAAGGGAAGAACTACGAAAACCTACAGAGTTGATCACCAAGGACATCTCATTTGGCACAGTAAGGCTCCATGAGCCTACTGACAGTGAGTTGGGACTGCCACAAACAGACTAAGCCAGAAAAAGATGAACTACAGTATGTATTTCAAAGGAAATAATACAGTCAGATCTATTCTGAGCTTTTAGCAATATTGTGGGGGATAGGCAGGGTAGCTACACCTCAGAGGAAGAACCAGCCATCAAACTAAGTCAGTAACTGACAGAGTTGGCAATAAAAGAGGGCAACATGTGTCAACGTTTAAACACAAAACTAAGTCTACGACTCAGTTAAGAATCGGATGTTGACGCAGCATGCCAACGCTTGCGTTCGAAACTGGGCAAGGGACAAAAAGTTCTAAATGAGGGCATGGGGTGCCGGTGCTGGAGTTCGAACCCAGTAAAGAACTGAAAACATGGACTAAAACAGTAAGCGTTCAAGCTCGGAACTGAGGAAAAGGACAAAAGTAAAACATGAGGGGTCAGCACGTCGAGAGTTCGAGCCTCAGGGGGGAGGCATTTACGACGGAATTGGCAACAATGGGATTTAAGACCTTTGTGGAATAATCAAACTAACTTAACATCCTGCCGTTTCAGAGTGAAGGAATATATTGGGGTGACGAAGTAATAGGAAGAAGGGGGGAGAACTATTTTAAAGACTACGCCAGGCAGAGACAAAGTCAATGCTTGCAACGAGGAGGGCGTTTAAACCTCCACGGAGTCTTCAGGTCCATCTTGAGTAGAGTCTTGAAACTCAACGTCCGAATCCTCGTTACCCGACTGTCAGACAGAAAGTTAGATGAAGGAACGACAAAGGGTTAAGAAAAGACTCACCACAAGCGGAACTTGAAGGGCGCGCAGAAGAGAGCCTGCCTGATCAACTTCTGAAGGACCTAGGGCCTGTTCGAGCCGAGTTTGGCGGTCCAAAATCATGTTGAAAGTCTGTAACGCTATGTCAAGCTGGTACAACTGATGTTGAGCAGCTAGATCAACAGCGTCACGGTGCTTTTGAAGGTCCGACCGAGGAACAGTCTTGCTGTCCTCAGCCAGCTGCACCAGGTCGAGAGCTTGATCGACCGCAGCAAGCAGGGCTAGCGCAGCGTCGCTGCCTGGAACATGATTAGCTAAGAGCAAGGAGGTCAGGAAAACAAAAACTGGGAAGTCAACAACAGGAACGCACTCAGAGAAGGCGTAACTTTGAGCTTCTTGGTCTTTGGTTTTCCCTCGGGCTCGGCCTGAGGAGGGATAAGAGAGATAGTCAGTGTGTCGAGACAACGAGCAATGAGGTCGAGCTTGTGAGCTAGGACTTATGTTAGCACGGCGCTTGACAGGGCAGGAGGCAGGCGTACCGAGCATTTCGACGTCTTTGTCTTGTGCACGACGTTGAGCCTAAGAAACGTGGGATAAGCGTGCAAGAATAAAATACAAGTCAAAAAGAAGGCTTACTTCTTCACGCTCCTTCCTAAGTTTTTCGCACTGCGCAAAGGGAATGAAGGCGTCGACGAAGGAAAAGAACGCCTTCACATCGCACGAAGCATCGGCCGCGCCACGGTCAAGCAGAGGAAGGAGCTCGGAGAGGGTCTCACAGAGACCTCTCTGTTCAGCCAGACGACCAAAGGTGCTCTTGTCGGCAAAATGCTGCGAGAAGCATCAAGACAAAAGGAGGAGAGAGAATAGAAAGGAGAAATGAACCCAACTAGCGCCACCCAAGAACCAAGCACGATCAGCAGGTGTGCCCAGAAAACACCTGGCAGTGGCACAGAGGCCCATCGCGGCTTCTGCGAACCATGGGTACTTGAAAACAGACACGATGGCCTTGTTACCATCACGCTTGACAGCACGCTGGAACAAGCCATAAAAATCTGTCGGGACAGGCACAGGCTGGGGCGGCGGGACAGCTGGCTTGAGAGGCGTTGAGATGATGACTTGAGGACGAGGTTTTGAGGTTGCGGATCTGCAAGGGGCAGTAGGAGCACCAGGAGGAGCCATGGTAGGATATGGGCAACTCAGGTCGCACTTAAAAACCCAGGATGGGTATGATCGAACGTCGAGAAAAAGAGGGAAAAAGGCAAAGAAATTTATTTTTCTATCTGTAAGAGAAGAAAAATTTAGTTCTTGCTGGGAGCAGTGATCGAAAGAAAGGCAGGATGCACCAAGTCTACTACGATGACTGAGGGCAGTCATTATATGGTGCAGGGGCGAGCGCCGAAGGTGGTGAGCGTTTTCGGAGGCCTCTGTGTGCTCAGGAGTTCCTCCGGTCACACCCGCACCTTTCCCTCTCCCCAGATCATATGCCGATTGCGGCACGGTGCCAGGGCTCTGGCACGGTACTGGCACGGTACTGTCAGGGATCACTTAAAGTGATTGAAAACCAACAATCGCAAACTGAATATTCGAGTAGACTACGATACATTTTATACTATTGGAAGGTCTCATATCAATAGTATAACTTTCAATTACTGTTTTACTTATGTACTTACGAAGGTCTCGTATGTAAGTACATAAGTAAAACAGTAATTGAAAGTATTTGTCATTCGTGACGAAAATGACTGAGAAAAGAGGTGAATGTCGGAAGAGAGGTGACACAAGGAACAAGTAGGGATAGTCGAAGATAGCTGAACGGATTTGATAGGTAAATAAAGTAGTCACCGCCTAAGATAGTATTGGATGAAGATGGAGACATTGGCGAGACAGTGATACGTCCGCCTCCAACTGAGGCAGACAAGCTGGTATCAACGGCTCCCAATATACTCGTGTTTTAATAAAACAAATGCTGAAAACTGTAAGCATTGCGTCGAAAACCATAGACGCCGGGAGCCTTACCTCAAAAACAAACCCTGACAATAAAACGACGAGCCAAGTACGTAGTAACGAGGTGTGCAACCAGCGATCAGAAAGGCGATCACGAGGAATTAGCCGATGGTGGCAGTGCACAAGATAAGATCTCGGCAGAAGCCCCGAGATCTCATTTGGCATCACCCACCAAAAGCCAAATCCGAATTCCCTCCCGACCATTGCGACCTCGTGCAAACACGTCCCCAAGCCTACAGTACGACCCGAGGTGGCCATAGAATGAGACCAGGAGCTCCAGGAAGACGACGCAGGGAGAATCAAAGAAGTGAGGGAGGAAATAGAAGCAGAAGAAGGATTAGCCGTACAATCCGACGGACGAACCATTAGCCACGACAGCAGTCTTGGAAACGCAACAACCGGGGCCCAGATCCAGCACAATTGTGTCCCAGACAAGTAATAACGAGACTACGAGTAAACACAAGGGAAATAGGAGTGGTCCGTGCAGCGAGGGAAAAGGTATAAAAGGAGGACGAAGATGGGGGAGTCGGGCAAGCAGTTGACTTGCCACAGCTCGGAGTCCTCAGGGAGCGGACATCTTAGGCCAACAGCAGTAGACTGACTTCGGGTTTTAGTTTTAATACTATTTTGTACCCACTTTTCAAGTGTGACTTTTATTAAGTTTACATTTAAAACCAAAACAATTAAAATTATAACACTTTTACAACGTGCGCGTGCGTGTAACTAAGTCCCCAGAACGTCGTGAATACAAGTTTGTATTTAACTTAAGTTTTGTTCAATTTCATTTGGGCAACTTAAAACAAATAAAAACTTGCATTTCGCATCAACAGTCTGTGGTTTGTAAAGGAAAAATTGTTAGGGGACTCCTCCCATTACAAAAATGGGGTACGAGTCGGGTCCGTAGAGACAATCGATAGAGTGATGTTTAAAGGGTTGACACGTGCTATGCATGTCTTTCGGTTCAGGTACATGGTCTCAGATGTCTTGGGTAGCTCTTTCTTCCGTCCACCTCCTTCCTCTTCAGCTGCCCAGGTGAGCGCTGACGCGCTCTCTCACATTGCTAGATTGTTCTCACCGAGATCTCCATTTCTTCACAGTTTACATTTTATTTATTGATTCTTCTTTTATCCTTCGTTTGCTCTAGAAACTATTGAGACTCTCCCTGCGTGGTGATAGGACCCTATACAGGTTAGGCGCATCAACGGCAGGCTCGGCACCAGCTCCGGAAACCTTGCCGCACTCGTTCCGAACTTAGCGCACGCGTTCTACCTATTTTAAGCCATTTCTGACGGCCGCGCACGGCAAGAAGCAGATCCAATCAGTGATAGCGCCGATCGGCAGACAGAATGACAACTGACAGATGGCATCAGTCATTAACGACAGCGCTTAGCAAGAAGCTTGATGATCTGTCAAAACTGACGGACAGCTTGGCGTTTGACCTTGGCGTCTGACACCGCTTAGCGTCTCGATTTGGCGCCTGACATCGCTTAGGTGCTCTGACGGACAGAAGGGTGATAGAGTGATGGTTTAGCTTCGCGATCTGTCGCCTGGCGTTGCTAAGGCTCTTGATTGGACGGTAGGGATCTGAAACCGCTGGAGCTACCCCTTTGAAATTTTCTAGTTTACCGCACTCTGGCATCATTAGCCACTGGCGACGGCGAACTCATTGTAGTATAAAAGTACTTACCGATTTGTACATGGAGGACACCAGAAGACGAATAGACCAGAGTTTACTACTCCCCTTTCCTCAGCCTCCCTTACGCTCAAGAGCTCATTTACGCTACGGTCGGCAACGTCAAACTCATCGGCAGTTGCAGACGTT
>QFEW01000495.1:0-14179 GCA_003316525.1 Termitomyces eurrhizus
CTGGTAGCCTGTGGGATAATAGGTGTGAGTATATGTAGCCATCAAGAACAGTGTAAGGAGGGAGTCTTGATATTATGTCAGGTTTTGCTGAGTCAGGGGCTTTCCAGGAAAGCAACGCCCTTACAAGGCAGACTTGATCTATGGACACTCAGGTGTCTGGAACTCTGAACTGAGCTCCAGGGTTCAAGACACGAACAGGGGGACTCCCAGGATAAGGGACTTAGTCTGGGAGATCAGATGAAGTTGAGAGAATTAAGGGGATGGAGCCGAGTTGAGAACTGGGGGTTGTAGAACGAGGCCCAGTTAGTGAGGTTTAAGTTGCAAAGTGCATACCAATCTTAAGAGCATGTGAGCAAGTAGAGCATGCCAGTCAGAGCGTACCAGTCAATCAAAGGGCACACAAGCAATCAAATGTAATATCAAGACTAGCGAATACAATGGGGAACTACACTATAAGTACTACGGGGCTGGGTCCAGGTCTCTGGGGTTCTGAGGTGTCTGGAACAAGTTCCAGGAGGCATTGAGTAGCGGGAGGGGGACTGTATACTGGGATTGCATGTGTGGGGCGTGCAATCAATTGGTGTGGAGGGAGTTGTGATGCGCAATGCGTGATGGCCTGGAGGTGAGTAGCATGATCTGATTGCTGATCGTGGCTTGATGGCAGTTGATCCCAGGGTCTATAATGCGGGGTTGCTGGGGGTGCTGGGTGATGGCAGTCTTTGATGCATGTGATGGTGGCATTGATAGTCATGATGGCAGGGCATGTTTGTGGGATTGGAGAGAGGGTCCCAGATGGGGTTCCAGGGGTGTCCTGGGGTGGTTCCAGAGGGGAGGGGTTGTGACAGGTATATCTCAGCCTGTGCAGAGTGTCAACAGTATAAATCACCTCCATCTTGACCTATGGGTCCTCTTCATCTGTTACCCATACTGGACAGTCAAGGACAGTCCATGGCAATGGACTTTGTTGGGCCTTTACCTGAAAACAACAGTTACAATTGTATCTTAACTATGACAGACCATCTTCATTCAGATATTTGGATCATACCAACCCAAATCGACATCACAGCACTGCAGTTGGCAGGGCTGTTTTTTGAACATTGGTACTGTGAAAATGGTCTGCCATCTGACATTGTGTGTGACAGAGACAAATGATTCACTTTCTATTTCTGGAAACACCTGATGAAGCTGATTGGAGTAAAAGTCAAAATGTCTATGGCTTACCACCTGGAAACAGATGGAACAAGTGAGTGTTCAAATAGAACAATTGTTCAGGCATTGCAATTTCACATTGACAGGACTCAAAAGGGGTGGGCATGTGCACTGCAACACGTGTGGTTTGATATCATGAACACAGTAAATAAGTCAACTGGGTTTTCCCCATTTCAACTTAGGATGGGATGAAGTCCTTGTCTTATTCCACCATTGTTGCCAGTGTTCAAACAAGTTGGTTCAGAAGAAGAAACAGCACAACATGTAATTAATAGGTTGGCAGTCGACACAGCAACAGCACAAGATAATCTGGTGCAAGCCAAAATCCAGCAGGCGGCTCAGGCAAATAAATCTTGTGTGGATGACTGTGAGTTAATTGGGGACAGAGTTTTAGTGTGTACAAAGGACAAACAACGGCAGTACAAGAAAAGGGGTCACAAGCAAGCAGCAAAGCTAATGCCCTGGTATGATGGTCCTTTCATGGTGACTGACATTCATCTAGAATCTTCAAATGTCACTGTCTTCAGGCCAAACAATCCTGAAGCCTACGGACAGTATCACATGTCAAAACTGCTTTTTTACCACAAAAATAATGCCCTGCTATTTTCTTCTTGAGAATACAAAGAGCCAGGTCCTGTTTTTGCACCTGACACAGGATGAGAAGAACACTATGTGGAGAAAATCGTGGACTCATGAAGAAAAGGTCATGGATGGCAATATTTAGTCCGATTTTGAGGATACGGACCGGGACACGACAAGTGGAAATCTGGCCAAGACCTCACAAACAATGAGGCTCTTGACACCTGGTTGGCAGTGGATGGTAGGGGTTTGGTTTGATCTGTTCCTTTTTTCTATATGCCTGCCACCGGTAGCTTGTCCTTCCAGGGTTTTTGATGCACCCATGTGAGCAGTTTGTTTATACCTTACTAACATTGTTCCTTCTTGTTTCATTTTCTCACATGTCATGATTTTTTTTGGGTGGGGAGGGGTGTAATCCTACTATTACAACTACTCAGTATTTAGTTGTATTTGTTAGTGCCTATTTTGGGGGATTATTGATCCCACCAAAATACGGTGGGGACTGATCTCTCTTTTGGTTCTTTACTATCGTTCTCTACATGCATGTATTTACATTTCTCTCAACTGTTAAATACAGCGAGGTTCTATTGTCTGTCTGGTGCTGGTCTAAGTGTGGACGACGTCCTATATATGCATATGCATAACGGAGCCCCACAATCTTGCTGAATTAAAGTTGTAATAAAAGTCCAGTCTTATTTTGTTAAGGCTACTTTTACTTCACAAGCAAACTTATAAATCCACATCAGTGTAAGTTTCTGTTGCAAGCTTGGCCAAGACCAGGAAGTGCTCTGTACCTGAAATTTCTGGAAAACATGTCACCTACAGTTTATTATTATCTGTGACTGTGCAGTTATATCCTATACATGAGCTGGATGGTGAATTCCATTGCAAGGCATTCAGACGAGTACTTGTCATGCTCTATGGAGTGGGAACTCTTAGTAAGATCCAGATCTCTATTCTTTATGGGGAGGTGACTTCTTGCTGCATAATTTCCCATGGACTCATGTTGTTTGCCAACTTTAACCAGTCTTTGACTTTGTTGCGTTGCCAAGAAAATATATTGCATTGATGTAATATTGATACAAAATGTATACCAATTATGTTACAGTGGGATGGGTGAGGATGCGGACTGACAGTCACGCGCTCCAACTTTTCGTGACCTAAGGGGAGGAATGTTAACTTTCAGCTGCAATTTGGGTGGGTGGGAAGGACAAAATGTGTTCTCTCTGAATTACATTACCTGATTCCCTGAATCTTTGGTTTTCTCCAGTTCATGAAAGTCATTAGGGTGCATTGTTACCTATGTCAACTATCTCAGAATGCAAGATATCTGCCAATTCCCCTGTACTGGACTTTGGGAGGGCGGGCAGGAAATTTTTGCTGTCATAGGCTTGTCAGATACGAGAACGCAACAAAAACTCTGAGGGTGGTGACACAAAGCAAAAGGGAATTTGTGTGACAGCACTGCCACCCTCAGTCAAAGACCACACCCTTTCCGCCATTTGACTCTCACAACTGACAGGCCAGCCATCTTTGACTTCATTGCGTTGCCAAGAAAATATATTGCATTGATGTAATATTGATACAGAATGTATACCGATTATATTACAGTGGGATGGGTGAGGACGTGGACTGACAGTCACGCACTCCGACTTTTCGCAACCTAAGGGGAGGAATGTTAACTTTCAGCTGCGATTCCCCTTTTCCACATAGGAGGCCATGACGCGTTGCGGATGATACCAAAATGGTAAACGTGATTCCCCCATTGTGAAGTGTGGCTTTATGAGTTGTGAAAATTTTGCTTACCTACAGGCAGCTTATCTTCTAAAAGCTAGAGTCAATTTTATAAAGGATTCGTGCAATGTAGGTATTGCTTGAAAATAGGGCACAAGGATCTATTCGTGCTTGGAAAGGTATCCATAAAAGGCATTGCTGGACCATCTTCCAATCGCTTTCATTGCTTCAAACGGAACCCCTCTCATGAGGTATTCCAGTGTAGCGCCTATTCTAATGCCATGGCCTTGTAAAGGCTCAAGATTTGCAGCTACTGCTGCCTTAGTCAACACCTCTAAAAACTTCTTTTTGGTCAACGCTGTTGGCTTTCCTTTTTTATTCCTGTATGCAAACAGGAGTCCATCCACTGGTGGGGCATTTACTCAGAGATGAGTTTTGAAAGCTCTTTGCGGGTCTGACATACCACTCTGCACTGCCCATGACACTGTTTCCCTGTGTACTGCTGTTTTTGTTCGAGGTAGGTGAAAGGCTGTTGTCGCCAATCCTGCTCTGTCTGTTGATTTTTCTATGTCTTTCGGTTTTATGTGAAGTGCTAGGTTGAACGCAGATAATGTTGGCATAGTAAATTTGCCTAGCCTGGCCATGCTGTAAAAGCACATCGTTGCGCATGCAAACACTGCAGCGTGAAGTAGGTTTGGCTGTGTGTCAGCCATGTCTAGTTGTACATACATTGCTTCCAGAAACGACAGTGTGCACGGGCTTCTCTTCTTCTTCTTTGCAGTGCTCGGCGTTAATCTCTCTGCTGCTTTCAACAGTGCCCTGGCCCAGTTCTCATCGATACTCCAGTCCAGTCCGTGTAACAGATGCCATGCCTTGATTCCGGCCATGAAATTCTCGATAGCTGACTTAGAGTAAGCTCCTGCTAGGGCTGCCATGAACGCTTCTAACACGTCAACAGCAACTGGTGCCCGACGCTCTTCCAGAATATTCTGAGAGTCACAAAAAACGTGAAACAGCAGTAAGCCTGTCCCGTACATTTCTTTTGTTGAGGTGGCCCATGCTTCATTTAAAACTTCGAACACTCTCTTCTCATCCTCTTTGGTGACGAGTTGCTGTGAACTCATGCTCAAACTTCAATCTATTGTATGGCTGGGATGCCACAACCTAAGCCTTTCTCTTGCCAGAACGTGAGGTCACAACTCCGACAGTTTGGGCTTCAATCCCACTGGATAAGGCTGGGGTTTGCGTTTGATTTCTGGGTTTGTTGTGTTTAATGCTGTGTTAAAACGCTCATGCATTGTTCCAGTACTGCGCATATGAGAATCCGAGACGTTTCTCGGTGATGAGCTGGTTGGTGTCTGAAGGTGCGTACTTTCTCTAGCATAATCTGTTTGCTTTTCTCTGACCACTCTATCTCCTGCTTCTTCAGTTTCTTTGAAGTCTGTGACGAAGGCTGTGAGAGAGTTGGGAAGTTCAATTTTTGGCAAGAAGAGGTTTTGGGCATAGTACTCCCCTCGTGATGGGCCGTCTGCAGGATTGGTTGCACTTTGTATGTATCTTGTGCAAATTTCAATTCTAGATTGTTCGCACAGTGTGTGTACCAATTTGAAGACTTTGTTGGTGGCTTTGTTTCTACTCCTTCCTGACCACCAACCTTCGACAACGCCGCGGTTGTCTCCATAGACTTTAAATCTGCTCCCTGTGGATCTTGTGCAGTCAATGGTGGCCACCAAGCAGAAGAAACCAACTGCCTCTGCCTAGCCAATATCCCATCCTTGGCTTTTCCATCCTGGACGCAATGTTCAGGCTCTCCAGTGCTCTCCAATTGTGATGCCGATCCCAGTTGAGGAACTTGCATCGGAGTAAGCAAGTAAGTCGACATATGGTTGAGACTCGCATATCGTTCTCTCTATTGGCTGAGATAGTACTTGCTGCCACCAGAGCAGGTCCTCTTTTGTGCGTTTGGGAGGGGAACACGGCATGAACGGACGACTACCAAACAGTCCCAAGAAGGCTTCCAGGCTTGTAAGATACGCTCTACCTTGTGGGATGATGAAGCAAGCATGCAGCAGTTTTCCGTACAATTTTTGGACGTCTTCCAGCACATGGGTTCAGGATTTACTCCATTCAGCAATAGCTTGTTGATACTTGTCTCTTTTTTCAGCAGGGAGACTGACACGCCATAGGTGAATATCCCACACAAAGCCGATATAGGTGACTGATTCCTGGAATGGCACATCCTTGGAAGTCTCCCAGGGTATGCCCAGATGCTCCGACAGATCATCAATGTCTTGCAATGCGTAAGTAAATATTTGATCCTCTTCTGAACGAGGAGAAACAAATAAAAGATCAATGATTGGCAGTGACTGGTCTTCATCATATTCTTCAAATTCATCCTCAAAGTTCTTGGCTCCCTGGAACCAGATTCTACCTCCTTTGTGCATCTTTCCATCTCCTTCTCATATTTTACTGGCCCATTTTTTGCGCTGTAGGTTGTAGGAGTCCACAAACACTTTCTGAATGCGGAAAAAAATATGATCATCGACCCATTTGGAGAGGGGGCCCATGCCATTTGATCTAAAGATTTGCGCACCCATGTCACCCACAGCGCCATAGCAGCCACAGCCTGAGCCCAAGCCAAAGCAATCCATGGTGTTGATGGCATAGTTGTTCTGCCTGCGGAGTCTGACGACAATTCCTGGCCATTGAGAGGGCTTGATTGGGACGGTTCTGTAAGCTTTCTTGACGTCTTGGATGGCCGCTTGTGATCCAGGTAGCAATCTGGCAATGAGTGTATAAATTGATTTGAAAGTGCCCCAGGTGCATGGGAATTGAGATGAATCAATGGCGCTATTGACGGATTGAATGCCAGTGTGCCTGGACGTCGAGTATGGGAATGACAAGTTTTGTATGAGTCAAAATTTGCCTGGTTTGTTAGGCTTGGGTATGATGCTGAGTGGAGAAGTTTGAAACGGTCCAAGGACTTCCTCCACTTGCTCTTTTGTGAATGGCCCAAGATACTGGCCCTTGACAAGTTCTTCATTGACCATCCTGTCAAACTCGCATGCCAAAGTTTCCACTGATTCCTTGTTCTCTGGAGTGAAGGTCTGCGTGATCTTGGAAATTCCTGCGTCAAGCCCTGATGCCAGATCCTGTGCCAAGTTTGGAAATTCTTTTGCGGCACCTGCCTTTTGCAACTGCTCATCCCAGGCATTGTGTTTATATGGTGAGGCAAAATCAAAGTGATTGCATGAGAGAGCATCTTTGAGCTCCATGATCTTTCTTGCCACATCCTGAGTACTCATGCTTGTGCTTGTGAGACATGATCCAGCATTCTCGCAGCTTCTGCCAATCTGTACATAGCTCTTTTCCTTCAGGGCTGATGAGTCGATTGTGCTTGTTTCTCCTGACATAAGCTTTCTGACCATTCCAAAGATCTCTGGCTGTACAGTTCAGGGTGTCGTGAGTATGGCGACCGAGGCACACTGTGCAGGCTGCGTTGGCTGAAGTAGCCATTTCAGTTGATGAGCCTGCATGGGAACAAAAAAACTCGTTTCCTTTCTTAAGCTTTGGCGATTTTGTGCTCAATGATACTGACCTTTTCCTCTTCCCTTTGTGGGCGCTCGAGGACCCCAGCATATCGTTCTTTAGCATACTCAGTTTTGCGGTGAATACAATTTTCCACATATTGCGACACCATTGACATTTCAACGGGATAAAATTATGGCATGGTTTTGGTACATATATGGTGCACGTAATATATAGTATGGCGCAAACATTCGCATCAGGTGCGATCATCCATAATATGGCACAGATAGATTCATTCATTTTGAATGAAGCCACCTGTAAGCAGATGGTATATCTGTCTTCACTGAGACGCGTGCAATAAACTGAAACAAGATATATTTGAAAGATTTTCTGGTTATACACCTACTACTACCCCCCTATTTATACTTGATTGCAGTAAGGTTTGAAACCTCCCAACCGATCGCGTCCTTAATCCCCTTCGATCGTGTCCCTAATTCCCAATCCCCAGCCCCTAATTCTCCCCAATCCCCAACCCCTAATCTGCTTGTCAGCGCTTGTAAGCGGTATGCTTACACTCACCCCACATCTGAAACATTAACTCCTCTCACGAGTCTCTTTTTTCCTCTCCTAGTCATCCAATGCAATTGTATTCTCCATTTCTTTTCCACTCTTCCACTCGTCATGATCTGGTCCATAACCCTGCCATCTCACAAGGTATTGGAAACCGCGACCCCGCTTTTGCTCATCCAAAATACAATCAATGAAATGTTCAGACTGGCCGTCTTCAGTTACAATCAGCCTGGGCATTTCAAGCTGCCGAAAAGGGAATAATTTGTCGTCATTTGCGATAAAAGGCAAGAGTAGACTAGAGTGGAATCGATTTAGAATATTCATGCTTTGTGGGAGATCCAATACGTATTCTGAAGAATCTGGATAAGCCTCCAAAACAGTGTATGGGCCATCTTGACGAGGCATAAACTTTGCCACCTGACCGTCACGCTTTTGAATATACTCACGTCGGCGATTCACCGTCGAGAGCATCACCTTATCACCCATGGCATAAGCAATTTTGGGAGAACGAGATTTATTCACGTGATGAGCTTGAGAAATCTTCGACACCATTAAGTTGTCCATTGCCTCTAAGAAATCATTCTCAATTTCCTTGAGAACACGCAACGCAAGATCTTCAGCCGGAGTGTCGATGGGCGGAGGTGGGAATAAAGGCAAGATCAGACGAGGTGAAAACACGGATTTCAATTGAAAAGGTGAAAAACCAGTGGCCACATTAACAGTGTTCATTATACCGAACCGGATTCTTGGCAATGCTTTCACCCATCCTGTCTGCAACCTATCAACATGAAAACAGATACATTGCACAATAGTCTTGTTAGATCACTCCGACGTGCCATCAGTTTGAGGGTGAAATGCCGTAGACATCTTGTGTTTAACGCCAGTGAGTTTCATCAATGCCCTCCAAAAGGATGATGTGAAGAGTGTGTCGCGATCGGTAATAATCTCGTAAGGAAGACCATTTTCACAATACCAGTCCTTGAAAAAAATATGAGCAAACTCCTCGCCAGTTTGAGTAGATCGACAGGGTGAAATCTGCACATCGGCACCTGCCCGACATGTCATGGAACAAAACTGGTCGAAACCCTCATCAACTGGCAATGGTCCTACAAAATCCAATGTGACTGAGCCAAATCTACTCTCCGGGATAGGCAACGGGTGAAGTGGACTGACAGGTTTCTTGGTCGAACTTTTGTTCCGCTGACATTCAACGCATGACGGTATGTAACCTTGAACCAAATCCCTCCTCATATTGGGCCAGTAATACAAAAACCTCAAGGCTGCATAGGTCTTGTCTGCCCCAAAATGTCCCAGTTCATCATGTGCAACGCAAAAGAGATTCTCACGCAGATTGTCGTAGTCCAGGATAATGAGACGTTCTCCGATGTACAGCAATCCATTCTTCTGTTCAACTCCCAGAGAACATAAGCCCTTTTTCAAATCATCAATGAGTTGCTTTGTGTACTTATCCACCATATATCCTCTTCGAATTGTTTCAAGAGTGTTTTCGTCATTGTGAATCACCATGACAGGGGCAATCTCCACATCGTGATCTGATCCAGGCCACCTTGAGAGCGCGTCAGCCACTGAATTGTCCTCCCCTGGTATGTAATTCAGTGTAAAGTCATACTGGGACAGGAATTCCATCCATCGAGCTTGTCTCTTCGATAAGTGACGTTGCATGTTGAAATTCTGTAAGGTCTTATGGTCTGTGAAAACCTCAAAATGCGAACCCAATAAATCAGTCCTCTATTTACGCAAAGCCTGGACAATGGCAAGCATTTCATGTTCATGCGTGGGATAATTCTTTTCGGCGGCTGTGAATTGTCTCAAATCAAACGCAACTGGTCGCGCTGTTGCCCAAGAATTGCCGAAAGATAAAACCGTGCCTGTACGACAACTGCTCACATCGCAAGTAACAAATATCTTTTTATCTCCCGGATTCTCATGGTCAATAGTCGTCAAACAATCCCTTCCTACCACCAGATCCTTAATTCCGTCAAACGCCTTCTGATGTTCCGCCAACCAGTGGGGAATACCCCCATTGAACTCCTTCTTAGTCAGTGGCGTGAGAACTGATGTGTGCTCTGCCAAAGCAGGGAGGAAAACTGCAATGTAACAAACAAGGCCAAGAAATTGACGAACATGTTTCGCCTTACGAGGAACTGGCCAGTTCAAAATCCTCTCCACTTTAGACACGTCCGCCTCAATCCCACTGTCAGGTTCCGCTGAGTCGGGGGCTTTCCGGGAAAGCAATCACCCTTACAATGCGGACTTGACCCACGGATACTCGGGTGTCTGGAACTCCAGGGCTAAGACTCCGGGGTTCAAGACGTGGACAGGGGGATCCCAGGGGAGGGGACTTAGTCCAGGGGTTTTGGGTGGTAGGTAGCTGGGGGATTCGGGTGGGGGTCGAGTCGTGAACCGGGGGGTCTAAGACGAGACCAAGTTAGTAAGTTAAAGTCACGAAGTGCGTACCAGTCTTAGAGCACGCGATTATCCAAGCATGCCAGTCAAGCATGCCAGTCAATGCGTACCAGTCAAATAGAGGGCACGTAGCAATCCAAGTAATGCAAAGTAACAGTGTATGTAATATCAAGACTGGCGAATACAACAGGGAGCTATGCTATAAGTACTACAGGACCAGGTCTCGGGGTTCCGGGGGTCATTGAGTAGCGGCAGGGGCTATATACCGGGATCGTGCGTGTGGGGCGCACGATCAATTGGCACGGAGGGAGCCGTGATGCGTGATGCGTGATGGCTGGGAACGAGTTGCGTGATCTGATTGCTGATCGGGGCTGGTGGCGGCTGATGGCGGTCCTTGATGCGCGTGATGGCGGTGTCGGCAGTTGTGACGGCGGGGCGTGTCCTGTGGGGTCGGAGGGAGGGTCCCGGATGGTGTCCCGGGGGTGTTCCGGGGTGGGCCTGGAGGGGAGGGGTCGTGACAATCTCAATATTGGATACAGAATATTCCTTTATATCAGACATTATTGAAGCTATTTTGATGATTGATCTCTATGCACTGGTTGATTCTGTCGACATCCATCAAGCTTATGTATCAACTGCTATTGTGCTTGTCAGGGCCAAATATGTGGGCAACTCTTCTGTCTATCCATTACTAGCAGTGTCTATCAAGACCCTCAAATTATTTCACATCATTTGTCTTCATCATCCCTCATTTAATGTAGAAGCATTTGCAAAGACATTAGGTTATTTGTATAGTGTATGTATTATTTTATTTTGCTTGAGTCTTTCTAATTAAATATCCTGATTAATCAGGTTCCATATTAGCAATGCTACAGAAACATGCTTTCCAATGTCTTTGATGTTTATTTCAAATTTGTTGCTGCATTGATAGCCATGTTGCCAAGTGCCTTGGCCACAATATTTTTAATTATTGAATTCTTTATGCATTTCTACCTTATTTTTATGAGGTTTTTCTATAATATCCACTATACCTATCTGACTTATCTGACTTTTTCCAAGTTGCAGGAAGAGCTAAAGTTGAAATTTTCTCATCTAATTATAATAGATGGCAACAACTTGCTTAGATAAATCAAGACAATTGGCATGTGACAGGTAGATTCACAGAGTTTTGATAAGTCCAATTACTTTCTGTCAACTGACTTTGTTGACAAATATGCTGATGAAGTCAAGGCTCAACCATCTGCTAATTTCAAAGAAGTAAAGACTGAGAAAAAAAAATTCTGATATATTTAAGGGTGATCCAATCAATGGTGAGACATCCTCTAGTCTCAGTAATTGTACAGAGAATTAAAAGGTGGCTACCAAGAATAAAAATAAAAAAAAATATGGGCTATTTTTGTAGAATCTAGTATTTTTGCAAGTGCTTGTCAGCATGGATTCATTCTGTAGATCTGTGATATGATCATAAGTGGCAAATTGTGCACTATTTAATTATTATGTACTACTGTAACAGACAACATGACATCATTTTAGGGCTAAGTATGGGCTTGCTATGGTTGCAAAGACATTTAAGATCTTCAAACAATTTATTCTGGGCTACAATATTGGTTGCATGTTTGCAATCACAATTAAGAACTTATCTTTTGGCCTGGTGATAAGATCACACACAGGCTGAACACATCAACAACAAGCTTGGCATTAGCTTCAGACACCTTGCCATGCTTGTTTCAAACTTAGCACACATAATTTATCTATTTTAGGTCTTTTCTGATGGCCATGTACAGCAAGCAATAGAAGCAATTAGTGATAGTGCTAGCAGCAGCTGGAATGACAGGTGACAGCTGACAGTCATGCTGTTGGCAAGCAGTGACAAGTGGCATCATTCAATCAATATGTAGTATAGCTAGTCAAAAATAGCGCTTATAGATTTTTTCATGAGAATAATGGCATTTGCTCATGACAGATAGCTTGGCATTTATCCTAGTGTCTGACGTCTCTTGGCACCTCTTCCTCAGTCAGATGAACAGCTTTCTTATTCATTTCTGACTATTTAGTTTAATGCACAGTGTTTAATTACATTTCCTACAGTTTACTGTGCCTTGGCAACAGTAAACTCAGCTTTACTATAAATACTTAATGTTGACACTAGTTAGAAAACAGAACAGAGTATCCTGTTTACACCTCAGTTTACCCTACAGTTCAGATCTCTTTTGTGCTTATTAAGTTCATAGTCATCAAGTATCTGGACTTTTCTGGCCTGCTTGCTGCAGCTATGCATACAGAACCTATGTGCTTTGCATTTATGGCAGGCATCTTGCAGCTTAGATGTTGCTCAGCTTCTAGTTTTATTGCTGCACTTCACTTATATCTGCTCTCTCTTTCATTTAGGCACACTCTGTTGTTAGTGCATTACTCTTTTTGCATACCTCTTACTAATTTTGCTTCCTGACTGCCACTAAAGCTTGCCATTCAACTCATTTCTGACTTGTTCTCTGGAATCTGCCCAGGATTCCCTCAACACTTAGTGCATCCAACGTATTTTTCCTGGTCAGTAGCCATAAACTGTATTTGCTACTGATTAATTTCTGGATATCATCACTGGAGTTCAAGACTAATGAGTGCTGCTTCTGTGTTAATGCATTCCATGGATATTCACATCACTACCTATGCCAGCTCTTCAATCATTCAAACATGATTGAAGGCATTGGGTTGAAGGATTTTGAGACTTTAGAATAAATATTCAGCACATCAAATGCATTGGGTGCAGTCACATGATATATAACAGCTTTCTGACATTGTATATTCATTGATTTCTACTTTCAGCACTGAGACCATGAAAAATATGCCAATCTCACCAACATGATATATAACAATTATCAGCAGGCCTTTGAAATAATTAAAACAAACACTCTTGACATTCAGCACATTCTAAAGCTTTAGAGTATTGATAAAGCCACTCTCAACAGCTATATTGCAGATAAATGCAAGTTTTTTTGCACAATGAGCAAGAAATCTGATGGTGATCTCCATGCCATTGTTTATGTCAAGCTTTTTTAAGAATTGTGGAATGTCAAGTGAGTTTACTTTAATATTTGTATTATGACATTACTGATTTCTAGCTTTTAGAGCAAAGCTTGATGACGTCTCAATGCATTTTTAAATGCAGACACCTGCCAACTATCAATTTATCTGAAACACATAAAACCAATACTGCATGCTGTCAATTCAATGACTACCATGAAACTCCTCTAACTGAGATTTTGGACTTTGAACATCACATGAACATTCATTGCAGATGGACATCTAGCCATGCTGAGTACTAAAAGATAGCTAAATATATTACAAATTGTAAGAAGTCTCTCAATCATTTGCAAATACTCATTGTCAAGCATTTGTTTGAGCTTCATAAATTCAATCTTTTCTAAATAGGTATGCCTCATCATATTTATTTTTCTCATGAAAATTTATTTAATTTTTATAAGGTATAAAATGTATATGCACATTGCCAAATCTTTTTAGACTTTGTCAGAGGACTCCTCATTTCTTCCTTTTCTCACTCCTTATCTCTTCACTCTCTCTTCATTCATTCTCTTATTTCTTCTGACATTATTTCATTTTACTGTTTCTATTCTTTCAACACTATCTGTCAGTACTACTCTCAGCCCTTGAGATGCTCTGGTTCTTTAGCTACTATTCAGACAAGTGTGGACTCTTCAGCACCACTTCCAGACTGCTTATATAAGCCGGAGTTTGCCTTTCTGACTTCTAAAGTCTGGAGTTTTCCTGTCTTGTTTGCACAGTTGTTTGGTTAGTCAATTTTTGAGTTTTTAAGGTTTTGTTGTACTGTACAGTTGTTTCCCATGCTTCAGAAGCCCCAGAAGTGTCCAACCTGGCATAGGAAACCCCTAGACTTGTTCTATTTGGATCTCCCTCTGCCAGGTGAGTAGTTATTATGATGTTGTCAGTACATACTTTAATACACTTTGGATCTCTCTCTGCCAGCTATGTGACTAAGCCACAGCCTCTAGAGGTTGCCCTTACAGCAGAACAAGTCTCTACATTTCGGTCTGGGAGCCCCCTTCAGCCTGCTTGAGCCCTCTCTTGCCTCTTTAGGCCCCTCCTCCACTGGATT
>QFEW01000496.1:0-10416 GCA_003316525.1 Termitomyces eurrhizus
GGCGAGCTAGCAATGCATGAACTTGGATATGCACAATGATTTACGGAGGGCCGCAGAGTCCTTTGCAGTCCCAAGCTGATCTACAAGTTTAAGGATCCCCTGCACGTTTGCATTCATCTTGAAGACCTGGAGCGAGAGAGAGGATTGCAGAGCAGTAAAGGAGGCATCCTGGGGGCTTGATGTGGCGAGCAGCGAGCTGCGTGGGCTGTGGACGCCGGCCTCGATGTCTTGGAAGCTCATTGTGTGACGGCGACGAGCAACTGCCGCCCTTGCGAGGGTAGCATCACGTGACACCGGGCCGACATACCGTCCATGGGCAGCTACATACTACCTCGCAGAGCAATTGCCTCTGCTATTTCGTTTATTAGCGTGATTTCAAAGCGTTATATATGGCTTGATGAGGGATTCCTTCTGTTTAAAGGACTCAGTGTCCTTAGCCGACTCGGAAATTGATTTGTTTGCATATTATTGTGATCAAAGTTGACATTCGGCATGACGCACACACAGTTGCTCGAAATTTCTTCACGTAGACTCATGTCAATGTCTTCAAAATCTCTGCGCAACTTGCGCATCATTGCAGTCCCACTCACTCGTCCCAAGCTCCCCCTTCGCAGAGACGCCCTCGCCGCATTGACTTACTACCAGTTCCAAATTGGGTATCCGCAACACCCAGTCTCCCAAAATTCCTCAGAGAATGGCTCTGCGTCGAGATGGGTTCCCGAGGGCGGTTATATAAAGTGGATCACCACAAAGGCAGCGGACACTTGGGCAGGCTTCGGCAAGGCAAAGGGAGGCTGGAAGGTTTGTTTCAGCCAACAACGTCTATTGCGTTTGGTCTTACTTGGACTCCCTCCAGCTCAAAGTGTATCAGGGTGGAGAACGGCTCGTAGACCGTTTGGATTTTGAGGAGCTCGCATTAAAGGGCATTGACCCCTCTCTAGGCCCCACTATCACGCAAAGAGACGCGTCTGGCCAAGACGTTCAGGTTGTTGAACATGAGAAGGTCAAGGTACGCCATTTGACCTTGTCCAGTAAGACGTATTTAGAGTTGCTCCTAGATTCCTCTTCTATACCCACCGTCAATTAACTCGGGTCCTGCAACTTTGGCAGAGCTTCGTGCGCTAGTTGCGTATCGGACACCAAGGCACAGAAAGGGTTTCTATCTATGGATGATTATTGCCCCTTTGACTGCTCCATTTATGATTATTCGTGAGCGCTTTTACGGAATAATACAGCCATTGCCAACTGACGCGGTGACGCAGCCGTCATTCCTAATCTTCCTTTTTTCTTTTGTGCGTGGAGATCATGGTCTCATTATAATGGTACGGGTTTCAACCTTTTTCTTTTTCAGAAGCTTATGCAGACCATCATAGCCTTTAGAGCCTCACAGTATTTGCAAAGTCTCCTAGACAACGACGCACTTGTTCCAGAAGCTAGCCAAGCATTTGACGCAGTGTACAGAGAGCACTCGCCCACAAGGACTGCCGTTCAGTCCCCTGACGCGTCCAAATATGAAAAGCCGGAAAGCAGCTCGAAATCTACGACAGAGCAACACGAGCTTCTCCTCACGCGTGATGCCGTCCCATCTATACTCCACACCTTTAACCTAAAACCGAGTTCTGGTGCTGACCTACTACGGGCCGTTGAGCAAGCACGAGTGAGAGTGTGCAGCGGCAGGGGGTTTTTGTAATTCGTGCTACGCTAGTGTACTCGAACTGCACTTTACTTATTCTTACTTGCATCGCACTTGATGTCTACTACTTGAATGTATCCAGAAGTCAAGTAGATATAATATGCATTTAATGAGAGCATTAAACAAAAATGTCTAAGATACGTTTGTATAAATGGCAATTGTCCCCATAAACCCAACAGCAGAAGAAACGAAATTGGACAATGATCTTCCTATCGCTTGCACATTCCCCAGATGTACGAGATACAGTGAAGGAAGAGAACCAACTTTTGGGTAGTCGCAGCGTACAAGGGTGTGTGTAAGACAACTGGGTATTCCAAAGTTGTATTAGCTTGTGTCTTCTTCATCGGTCTCTTCACCATCAAACTCGTCCTCTGCATCTGCAGACTCTTCCTGTATTTGTTCTCCTTCGTCGCCTTCTTCTCCTTCCACATCATCGTAATCCACATCTTCGCTCTCACCTTCGAACGTCTTCAAGTACACTCGCGTTCCGTCCTCGGCTATCCATCCTTGCTCAACCAATTGATCCAACACTTCATCCTTGCCCCTCCACCTCTCGCTCCACTTTACTGTCCACATCGAGACGCCAGGTATAAGCGATTTCTTCTCTTTCCCTAGGCAGGATAGGCGCTGGAAGTGAGTGTGCCTAAAGTGTATCAGCTCCCTTGTCTTGGTCCCAGATAGTCCTGACATTTTCACGGTCTCAAGTAGCGGAAGCACGGGAACACGTCTAACAGAAAGTGGCGTCGAGGCCGCGCGACTTGGACAAGGGGTATAGGAGCATATTTTATGTGGGACTGCCGGTAACACCTCATCAGGTATCTTGACAGAGTCTTCTTTGACCTCGATATCCATTTCCTCGAATAGAATATCCACGAACGCGTCACTCACGCTGGCAAAGTGGATCTCGAGCGCGCGAAGCTCCCTTAGACCATGCACGAAATTGCGCAGGCTGTCTGTGTTGGCTTCCAGCGCCGTGAGCACGAGGCTGTCGAGCTTGGAGAAAGATGGAAAGGGAATGTGAGAGACACAGAGAGGAGATAGATGATTTTTCATTGCCTGAAGGCGATTTTTTGCATCGGTGATGAGCTCGAGGAAGGGTGTAAAGTCTTGGTCGGGGAGATCGAGACTAAGTCTCTTGAGTCCAGGTAGGACGAGACGACCCATGAGTCTGACGAGGTAGTCTGGGTCGAGGTCGGTTAAACTCAGATTTTCAAGAGACTGGATGATAATGCGTTCCCTCTCTGCTGGCCAGACTAGTTTCGTGTCGCCATTTGCTACGCGAGGGCCAGAATAATGTAGTGACAAAGTCTGTAAATCTGGACTGTTACGCAACATGTTGTCCCAGTACTCGTATGGGGGCCGAATATTCTCCGGATGGAGCGCAAGCTCAAGGGTGTGGAGATGTGCAAGATAGGGACTTTGCGCCCAAGGAAGGTTGACGCCAATTAATGAAACATTTTTCAGTCGAGGAAGGTTATTATCGAAAACCATCACGGGAGGTCTGTATGTCGCAAGATAGAGATTTTGCGACGTCACGTAATCCTCGAAATGATATAACTGGAGAGTTTCGAGGTTGGGGGCGGGACCGCAAGTGCTGAGATGTTGTCGAGCGGTGGCCTTGCATTCATGGTCACAGATTTTGAGATGGAAGGCTCGCCAACGCTTGACTTGGGGACAGATAAGTTTGAAAATCTGCTGCAATTCTTCTCTACAAAGAGTTGCACCGGGGACATGGTCACCCTCAGAGACTGTATCGACGAGAATGTCGAACAGGTGCGGCGAAGGCAAACAGCGAGCAATGTACTCCTGAGCACGGACTATGTGTGCAGGTTCACGGAAGTGAAGCATGCTCCACAAAGAGGCGGTTCTCAAGGCAATGAGACGCCAGTGTCGACAGACATGAGAAACGAGAAGCTGGAAATGAGAAGAGGGAAATGCATAGTAGTCCTGGTCAGGCTTGAGGAGAAATGGAGTGCCTGCATAAGGGTAGTCATAGCCTGCACCAAGAACAAATACACGAGTGAGGAGCTCTACGGGCAGAGAGTAAACGGAGGTAGATTGAAGAGGACGGAGAAGCATTGGAAGAGATGAATGTCAAGGACGGTGGGAGAGGGAAAGACGTGAAGCATGGAGTCTCATGGAAATGGCGAGTAAAAGGGTCTTTGCAGTCGAGCCGACAATCTCACACTCGCGATCAATATGTAAATGATTGCCTTTTCCGTACAGCTTCTTTTGTCCTCTGATCCCTCCCATGCTACTGTCACTCTGATCCCCCTGACCCTTCCATCCAACCAACTCTACCTGCGACCCCAACCCAGCGACTAGCTTCGTTCCCCACGAGGCAGATCTGCATCCACGGGGTCGCTTCTTGTGACCACCCGAATCGGACTCTCTGAACACCGGCATGAATGTCCGGTTCTAAAATAATTCCTCTCAAATGGAGCTCCACAAAGAAATCAGAACTGCATCAGAATCATTCCTTCAGTCCTTCCATCCTTGAACTACATCTAAACCATCGTCAAAATAGCCCACATATCCAGCTAATTCTCCCAAGCATGTTTGACAGATTGGCAGCGTTCTAGCGCAAGTCTGAGCATCCCTACAAGGTTACTCTTGTTGAAATATTCTATCACAACGTCTCACTCATGGATAGCATGATAGTCTCGGGATCCATGTGGAGCAGAAAGCTTACGATGTGTAGAGCAAGTCGTCTGGTAAAATACATCCGTATAAATATAAATCCTAACTCATAGGATCATCATAAATTTCTCAGGAGCCTCCTTGTCCTGCCCTAGTCAATAGGAGCTTGTGTGGTACAAAAAGAATCGGCTCCTCGGGGTATCCAGGTTCCGGGGGTGGTCGTTTGCAAACACATTTGTAACTGCGCTTGCACCATCTGTTTGTCAACTTCAATAGTCCGCTCAACTACGGTATGCATAAGGGTCGACAGATGGTCATAAGACCGAGGCTCATTGAGCAAGCTCATTTTGCCCTCTAGCCTTTGCATGACGTAACTGAACGCATGTAGGAAATTTTGCAAATGACCGCGTCCGTCGGGATGTTCGTACCAGTATCTAGGTCCCATGTGATGAAACAGAGCAGCGACCGCCTCGGCGTGTTCCACTGAGACAAAATTTGTCATAAGAACACCGAGACAGTTGTGTATGTCCCTCGTGTCCAGAAAACCTCTGTTGAACAGTTCTCCGATGACAATGGTAAGCGTCTGAGCAGCATTTATGACCTCCGGGTTTGCGTTATCATAGGAGATTGCTTCGCGGTTTGTGTTCTAGAAAGGAAAGTCAGGATGGAACCTTCCACATGCTTGAAAATAACTTACAGCATCCCAGACGCTTATGAAAGTGCCAAGAATAAACTCCTTCAGATGCCACTCAAACTCGTCAGCAATTTTCTCGCTCTTCATATGCTTAAATTGCCAATGTAACCTAAGCGCGAAGACTAAAATCGCTTCCATATCATCTTGTGTCGCTTCCGCAAACCGCCAGCAAAACTCTTGCGCAAGCTCTGCGAGCTGTTCGGGTTCCCATGCTTCAGCGGCAATGATGATGAGAGAATGAACGTCTTTTTCCTCTTCAAGTCGACGTGTCGCTTCATCAAAGCTTCTTCGCCACTTGAATGTCCGAGGCTGTGTGATCGTTCTAGGTCGAAGAAGACGCCGAGACTTTGGAGGCAAACTCGGTGGAGGCGCTTTTTTCGGGACGAAGGGACTTGCGAGGGGATTGAGATCATCTGTCAGGAGGGGACTAACAAAGAATGGAAGATCGGAGGTATTTTCTACATCGTGCTCTGCAGTTATTATGGCAAGGCAGTTGGGTTTTGCCATGAATAGTTCTCGAATTTTGTCACTCGAGATATCGTCCTCTACTAGCGTCAATGTGCTCGTGGAGGTGGTAGGGGACAAGAGTACATTGGAGTCGACTTCATCAGGCTTTCCATGCTGAGGATTTTCACAGGGTGGTGGAGGACTTCCAATGAGAGGGTAGGTATTTTTGAAGGGTAGCATTTGAAGAATTGAGTCGGGGAAATATTTCGTGGGCGTACTTCAATTTAGTCGATGCGTAAAATACGCATGCTCTGGGTCTTTATAGACATACCCAGTTTGACACTTTGGATAGGACGTATCCATCTCAACGCTTTCAAAGACGGAGAACAAAGACATCCCAATACAAGGTCCGACAATAGTCAAGCGGTAGCAACGGTTGATCGAGCTGGTGAAAGACCAGACTTGTTGATCAAGCATCATATAAGTACAATAAGATCCTTGAGGAATAAGAAATGGAAGTCGGTTAGAACAATGTACAGAAGTCTGTGCACTTTGTGTTCGGTATGCCGACTCTTGTCCTTCATTCATAGCGGGCACTATATTGTACATTTACAAATAACAACAGCCTTATCTTCGTATGTTCGGTATCGACGGTCAGAGCTTGACTGCAGGCTACCAAAGGGTCCAAGAAAGATCTAAAACAGGGAAAAACCATAACCGCTCACGTTCAGCACGTGATGATCACGCCAACCAAGATCCCCAAGACTTTCGAATGGAACACTGACCATGAACAGTGTATACTTTCCAACTCATGTTGTCCTCGTGTTTCGTCGCATCGTCAACGTGTTGTCTTCTCTTTCTATATCAAACCAATATATCCTTCTCAAGCAAGCACAGGCCGACGAGGAGCCCACAAAGTTTCATGTAAAAGCCCTCAAAGCATCTTCCCAACCGCTGCGCGATCTTCAAGGACGAGAATGGCCTGCTTTGACCTCGTTAAAGAGCTGGGACTGGCGGAGAACTTTTAGCCTTGCTGCAACCAGCGTCAATGGTATTCAACAATATATCTGCTCTCATTATATCGCGCCATGGCCCTGATTCTCTTTCGCCCATTCAGGGTCCCCTCCGATCAGTAGCCGATGGTCATGGCCAGCACTTTTATCAACGCTCACGCAAATGGATTTATCAATGGCAAGGGACCCACTCCCACCATTGAAACCTCAGAAGAACGAAAGACGATCAGATACAGAGACGAGATTACCATCAGAAGCAACCCGGGCATCTCCTGACACGATCCATCAACTAATGCAGAATCCAGCACTATGTGATCCTTTTCGTATACCTCGATATCCCATAGTGCTTTGTCATGGTAAGTTTCACTCGTCTCCTCTCTAAACAGTGTCCCTATCCCACTTAGGACTTTATGGATTTGATTCCCGTGGACCGCTTAAATTCCCGAGCATGAGGATGCACTACTGGTCTAATGTTCTCAATATACTCCGAGACATTGTGAAAGCAGAAGTAATTGTCACGTCCGTTCCAGGGTTAGTCACTATTGCCATTTAAGCTTGACCCCTTGTAAACGTTGATGCCCTCAGGACAGGTTCTATTGCCTCACGTGCAGAGATATTAGATAGACAACTGCAAAATAAGGCTCGAGGTCGTGGTATTAACTTTCTTGCGCATTCCATGGGGGGACTTGACTGCCGACATCTCATCACACATATCAAACCAGAAGTGTACGCACCCCTGTCACTGACCAGCATTAGTACTCCCCATAGAGGAAGCCCTTTCATGGATTGGTGTGCTGTAAGTCTCCGCTTGTTTGTGATATGTACCCGAAAATCAACTTGGTGTGTAGGAATACCTTGGCATTGGAAAGTTATGCGACCATGAGCAAGCCCTTGCTCAAGCAACTGACACTTTGCCATCTACCTTGGGCGAACAATTCACGAAGACCAAAGACGCTCCGTTCTCTCTGTCTCTCTCTGGCCTACCATCGACATTTACTTCTCTACTGCTGTCTATCGTCGATTCGCCTGCGTATGCCAACCTCACAACTAAATATCTGAACGAAGTGTTCAATCCTCGCACACCTGATGATCCAACTGTGAAGTATTTTAGTGTCGCGGGTCGAGTGGACAGTGTCAACATCTGGCACCCCTTCTGGTTCACCAAGATGGTGTTGGATGGCGCCGAGGAAAAACTTCGGAACAAAATGCGTATGTTATGGGAGCAGGAAACACGTCCCCTGGGTACCCCGCTTTGGACACAGGGGCAAGAGTGGGGAAATGACGGCTTAGTAACCGTGCAAAGTGCACGTTGGGGCGAGTTCTTAGGAACAATGGAGGGATGTGATCGTAAGATGGACTACCATTTATGCTAATTTTAGCGCTAACGCCCGAGTTCTACAGACTGGGAAATGAGGGGAGCAAGAGGCATAGAATTTGGTGTCGACCTTCCAGCAATACCTGCTATCGGGCTCGGTGTCAGTACTGGATGTCGCGCTGATTCTGGAGATGGTTGGACATTACCTGATTTTGGGCGTTTAGTCGGTGTTTGGAAAAAGGAGCAGAAAATTCAAGTTGATGTCGCTGTCGACACGCAACCAGTGGGTCGTGAGGAACAGCGAAAGCTAGAAAGGGAAAAGGATGATGCGATTGTGAAATCTTCGACACAGAGACTTTCTGCAGTTGTGGATTGGCTAACGGATCAGATGCCGTCCCCGCCGCTCAAAGGTGAAAAGAACAAGAGCATAGTCACCTCGACGGAGATAATCGAGAAAGCTGTGAAGGCCCAAGTTGAGGAGCTGTCCCCCTTAACGATGCAAGAAGGAAAGACTAGAACGAAGAACGAGCTGGCGTCGAAGAAGGACCTAGAACGGTTTTACATTGCACTTTCGAGGAAACTGTATGACGAGGGACTGTGAAGTCATTGTCTCCTCTGATTTGCGATTTCATTCTCGTTTGTTCGTTCTGCTTGAGCTGGCATCCAGAATTTGTCCTGCGCGGAACGTCTGTTATAGATGACCAAGCCTTAATTGAATGGATTGGTTCCTTTTGAGTATCCATTCAACCGCTAACTATATCATAATTTACTGAAATTTAATCATTGTGTATCAATAGTTGCTAGATATCGCTGTAACAAATATTCGTGGATTTGGAAGTTCCTTTTTGAAGTCTAGTCCCTGACTGCGGCCGCATGCCTCCAGAAGCGCCTTCGAATTCTTGGGCCGGAGATTTTATCATGCACATGATCACTGCTCTCATGGCTCGTTAACATGTCTTATATAAGACTCATCATGGGGAGTACTCTTACGTTGCTTACTTGATGCTAGCTCTCATTTACTCTCTTGGGGCTGCTATCCTCTTTCCGACCAATGTACTTGGTCTCTGGCCTATCCCGAGAAATCTTGAGTTTGGCACGACATTCTTGAAGCTTGCTCCGACGTTCGATTTGGAGATTGACTTCAATAACGCCCCGCAAGATCTTCTTGATGCTGTCAGCCGGACAAGAGATTACTTGCAAACAGATAAACTGCAGCGCCTTGTTGTCGGTCGTGGAGAAAAGGACAGTTCCGCTGTTGGTCAAGCATTGGAGTTACCAAGTCTTACGATCTCTCTTTTGTCAAAGACTGAGCCTCTTTCTATCGCCATGGAGGCCACTCTGCCCATAGAAGCGCGAAGTGAAGGTTATTCTTTGGATATTCCAAGTGATGGAAGTCCTGCGACCCTCACTGCAAACTCTACTCTTGGACTCTTCAGAGGCTTGACCACCTTTAGCCAGCTGTGGTATGACCTCGCAGGAGTCACTTATACCTATCAGGCTCCGGTGAGAGTCATCAATGACAATCCAGCATTTGTGAGCAGGATGCTTGAAGTACCTTGTTTGACTTCCGTTCGTTAACACTCACTTTCCTCTAGCCGTATCGAGGCTTCATGCTTGACACAGCAAGAAACTTGTAAGATTTGAAACCTCTAATCATTGTCCATTATCATCTGAGATGACGCCAATTTGAATAGTTTCCCGGTTGCTGATATTAAAAGGACTCTTGATGCTATGAGTTGGGTCAAGGTCGGAATTTTTACGCTTCGCCTTCAGGATGGTCGAAATGCTTATTTTTTTTGTAGATCAATGTATTCCACTGGCATATCGTCGATTCGCAAAGCTTCCCTCTTGACATTCCCATGTTTCCAGAACTCGCAGCTCAAGGAGCTTACTCTGTGAATGAGACTTATAGCGCCACCGATATTGAAGACATCGTGTCATATGCTGGCGCCGTTCGTACAAAATGTTAGTGTTTAACTGTGCACTTTCTGACATATCACAATAGCGAGGAATCGACGTATTAATGGTAACGAAATTGACAAGATAAAAAATCTTCGTCTTCTAACTTGGCCATCGATATCAACAGGAGATCGATACACCTGGTCACACAGCGGCTATTGCTGCTTCTCACCCAGAACATATTGCTTGTAATCAGGCATCGCCATGGTCGCAATTTGCAAATGAACCACCTGCAGGACAATTACGTTTGGCTTCGGCTGCTACCGCAAATTTTACGGCCGAACTTATATCCTCAATTGCCCAAACTCTGCCTTCGACTCTTTTTAGTACCGGCGGCGATGAGTTGAACACGAATTGTTACGCAAAAGACGCTCAGACACAAGCGGATCTCTCTAGTAGCGACCGGACCCTGGAACAAGCTCTGAGTTCGTTTGTTCAATCCACCCATAAACCCTTGATTGACCTGGGAAAGACTCCGGTTGTTTGGGAAGAAATGGTGTTGGAACATGATGTTGCACTTCCAGAAACAACAGTGATTATGTGCGTGTTGGTTGTAGGCATCTATCAAGGCATCATTAACAAAGATTTCGATCCTCTCTCGTAGGGTCTGGATTTCCTCACAGCATGCTGCTTCTGTAGCAGAGAAAAATTTCCG
>QFEW01000502.1:0-17602 GCA_003316525.1 Termitomyces eurrhizus
GGGTGAGTCCCTGGGAGCCCAGAATAGATCGGCCATAGTGTCATCCATGTTATAATCAAGGAGGTCATCCTCAGGTGCAGGCTTATGTGAGGTGCCTGATGGCCCAGCCTCAGGCTGGGGGTTGTTATAGTCCCAGAGGGAGGACAGTGTGAGAGTGGGGTCAAAAAGTTGACACATCATTGATTCTTTGGGCTCAGAGAGAGCCCCATCATTGGACGAGTAGTGGCATGTCCACAATTCTCAGGCATAGATGTCTTGCCCAATAGAAAGATACATTCTCTAATGGAATGTGTCATTGAAGGCACAACAGTTGTCTTGCTGCTGGAGCAGTAGGCATTGTCAATTGCTAATGGTGGCCTTGTGCCACTGATTCCACTCAGCAAGGGACTGGGAAGTCCCATAATGATTGAGGTGTTGAAGCCTCTCATTGTCAATAGCCATGGCTTCTTGCTGAAGCTGATGGTTGATGAAGAATATGTAGGCCAAAAAGGTAACTCCATATATGTATGCATGGTCAGCCTAGCTGACCAGAATCTGATTATAAATGAAGATGTGTAACACATCTGAAGTGGTGAAGATGGAGGCAGATGCCTCTGGAATATCAACAGCCCAAGCCTCAAAGGTTGGGTCTTGGGCTTAAAGGCTGCCCCATAACTGCCTCATAGTTGGCAATGGCCTCTTTGTAGAGGCCAGGCCATGCAAATATGTAGGCCAGGTGCTTATATGCCATGAACTTGGATAGGCAGCTCATGCAAATGGCATGTATGAGCACAAACCCAAATAGGCTGTGCCAGTAAATGTGCATAGCATGGTCTATGGCCAGACCAGTCCACACATTGGGCATCCCAGAACACCCATATAAGAGGGCATAAAAGCTCAGGTAATTCAAAGCAAATAGCTGCTTTGGGTCAGGGAGAGTCAGGCCTACAAAGGCCAGCTTCCCACTCTCCTTGCAGCAATAGATCCGCAAAAGCGCAATCATACACAGGACTTTCTCCCACTCCTTATTACTTGCAAAGGGTACCACAATTGTCCAATACAATATGTCACCAAGTAGTTGGGACATTGTCTGGTCCCAGGCAGTAAGGTGACAGTTGAGGGTCACACACATGAATTCCTGTGGATTATGGAGAAATCCCTGAGATGCCACTTGGTACACCTTGCTGTTGTGAGGTGTCTGCATGATGTTGCCTGGTTTCTTGGCCTCAAAGGCCCTGGCTGTGTGAGCATCTTGCCTGATAAAGATAGTGTTGATTGCTTGTGAACAATAGAATTGGAGTGCCAACCTCACACCAAAGAATGAGTTCTGGTGCTCAATAGTGTGATCACAATAGATCACAATGCTGAGTGCATCAGAGATGCACCCAGTTTATTTTTCAAGGAGGGCAGCTCCTTGTTTGGTGCTCTTCTGTGTCTGACAGTCTATTTTAGCCCATCAATTGCTGTTGTGCCATTTGCATGCCATATGCTGTGCCACAGTTTTGTGCAGCACAGAGAATTCTATATGAGCCTCTTCAGGCTCCTTATACTAGTCATTGTCAGAGGGCAGAGATGGCAGCCTCTCTGGGACAGAACTCTCTGAACATAGGTCTATCACCTATACAAACTGAGGGTATTGGGCTGGGAGGCCCTCTATCAATACTATGCAGCAAGAAAACTAGAGGCTTAGGAATGACTAAGCTGTGTAATGCCTGCCATAGGTGCAAGGCATGTAAGTTCTGGAAGCATAACTGTGGCAAGCAGACTAGAAGTGCTTAGACAGTTGGTGACTATAAATTTAGTCAGTGCAAAAGAAATCTGAATCATGAGGTGAACTGAGAAAGAAACAGGGTACTCTGTTCTGTGTGTAGCTAGTGACAATGGTAAGTATTTATAGTAAAATAAGTTCCCCATCGCTAATTGGCTTAAGGGTTGCCAAGGAGTGGTGAACTGTAAAAAATGTAATTAAACTGTAACCATTGGTTATGAGCTAGAACCTTCTTGTATGAATCACACAGTGCTAAATCAGACCGCAGTATCAGAATTGACTAGAACTAGAGTGAATACAAGATGTTGTCTTACATAATACTCTACTGAATGCATATAGTGTTGTTGATGCTAGTAACACATGTGATGCTCTGTTATATATGTTACATACCCTCCAATGAGACCAAATATTTGGTCTTAGAATAAGAGTTGAGTTGGAAATGGAGTATGCACGGTAGTGCAAATATTAGTCAGAGATGCACATTGCATTGCTGTAGCTGTAGGATGTTAGTATCATGCTCAAGGTAGTAGTGTCATTTAGTAACACTGAATCTCACAATCTTAGTGTACAAGTGTGCATACAACACAAGCAGCAAAAAAGAAGATAAAATTCAAACTAAAACAAAAGAGTGACTCCTCCTCTGAGTCCGCTGTATATATATGCTACACTGGAGTGCATGTCAGCCTAAACATATTGAGTGCATACTGAAAGTTACCTAAACAAGATATGGGTCTATGACCCGTCTGACAATGCTCCCATGACCACACCCATCTCTGTCACCATTGACTCCTCCTCTGGTATGATATTAATCGCTGAAGGGGAAGGCACCAGTTCTGTTCTTGGTGGGGTAATGGGCTCCTCAACTGCAGGCAAGTCTACCACTATAGGCTCAGTTAGTATGATGTTAATTGCTGAAGCAATAGTGGGTAGTGTACCATGCACTGCTGTGTATTTTAGGAGATTAACCCAGTTTAGATCCATGCCAATAAGGTAATAGAGGCCATTGGCCTCAGGGTTTTCAAGCAGACGACTCTCTTTGTCATGCTTGAACATAAGACAATAATAGTTGTCTTCAGTCATCTCCTGCCATCCATCTCATTGTGGGATTGCAGGAGGGGTTCTGTATTTGTTCAAGCAATTAATAAGTACACATTTATTCTGTCATGTCAAGGGGCATGTAGATTTGAATAATATTTGTAGAGCTGGTCAAGCTCTAATGGAGTGCATAGAAGCCTATGAGGAGCAAATTTGTAAACAATAGTAGCAGGTATGCCAGCATGGTGCCCAGAAGCAAACTCATATAGACATTGTTGGGGCATAAAACTGCTGTTCTAGGAAGATCACTCTATAGGTGTACACATGGTCCACCCAGGCAGGCAGTATCTGGTTGTGGAGCAAAATACGTAATGCATCATTGTCAGAAAAGTTCCATGCAAAGTCGTTGGGCACATGAACTTGGTGAAGTTTGAGCTGCAGCCTGCTCTAAGGCTCAAAGGGCTGCTTGGGAAACATGGTGTCATAAGAGGCAATAGCCTCATGGTATAGATCCAGGCAGGCCATGATGAGAGTCATACGCCATGCCATTACAGGCTTGGCTGTGCTATTAGCACAGAAAGCTCAACATAATGTGAACCCAAATAGGGTTTGCCAGTGCATGCAGTATGTGTGGTCAACCGCAATGCCCTGATAAGTATTTTCCAGCCCAGGGCAACCAAAGACCAGCATGTACTGTGCTAGCTGCTCCAGGTCAAATGTCATGGCTGGATCTTGAGCATGCATTACATGCAGCACCATGGAACCATCTTCTTTCATGCACAGAAAGCACCTCAGAATATATTGGTGCTCTACAAGTGCAAGATCGTCATCTCCTTGCATTGAGCTGACAAGGTTCTGGTAGCAAGAGTCTCTCATAAGGAGCCTCATTGTTTGATCATGCAGAGCTTTCTCTGTTTACTGTGCAAACATCTGGAGCTCTGTGATTAACAAGTATGCAGTTATTCTGTTACGTCAAGGGGCATGTGGATTTGAATAATATTTGTAGAGCTGGTCAAGCTCTAATGGAGTGCGGGAAAGCCCACAAGAAGCAAATTTGTAAACAATAGTAGCAGGTATGCCAGCATGGTGCCCAGAAGCAAACTCATAAGGCTGCTGCCCGATTGGCATTGGCTCTCAACAGCATAGTATTTGAATGATACAAATAATAGGTGCAATAGCTGAGTGCTCCTCTGAAGCATGAGTTCATCTGTTCAATGTCAAGCAGCCCCTACACCTTCACCATCAGTCTATTGGGGATCTTTTCTAAAAACTCATCTTGGCCCTATATTTAAGGGCCTGCAACTCCTTGGTGCAATTCACCTTTTTCTTTGCAATGCACTTATTGCACAATACTTGCTAGAATCGGTCTGCAGCTGATTCCCCTTCCTTTCCTTTCTCCTCATGCTCCGAGCTTGACTCTCTGTAGTTGCTCTCATTGGACAAGGACACAACTGGAGCTTTGCCTTTACCAGACATGGGCAGGTTTCTCAAGATCGCCACCAGACCATTGTATTGCTCTGGAGAGCAGAGGTCAAGAGTCAAAATGACCATGAGATTGTGTGCCTGTGGTGATGGCATGGTGATGGGCAATGTAAATAACATTGACACTTTCCTAGCTTGTGTGGAAATGCTGGCAGGGAACTCTATTACCTCCAGTTTGGAGGCATTGAGAGGTGGCTTTTGACTGCAACATTGACAAGATGGCCCCAGCTTGGCCAGGGCAGACAGTTTAGATGGTGGCTGAGCCACTGGAGGGGCAGGCACATTTCATGCCAGAGTTCTCTCTCTAGGCTCAGCACAAGGGATGTTATGAACAGGTGCTCATAGCACCACAGTGACAGATTTGGACCCCATAGGTGGGGCCCAAGATGGTGCATGTCAGGGGACTCCTCATTTCTTCCTTTTCTCACTCCTTATCTCTTCACTCTCCTTTTATTTATTCTCTTATTTCTTCTGACATTGTTTAATTTTACTGTTTCTATTCTTTCAACACTATCTGTTAGTACTACTCTCAGCCCTTGAAATGCTCTGGTTCTTTAGCCACCATTCAGACAAGTGTGGGCCCCTTACAGTGCAGGTTTCTGCTAATCCAGAGACAGCAGGTATTCCATTCAGAAATGTCTTGCAAATAGTGTATTTGTCTGGATAGACAGCCATATTCTGTGCATGACCTACCAGTGTAGTACTTGGTGTAAGTATTACTGATAGTTCTGGGGCTTTCTTGAAGTCTTAGAAAGTTTCCTCTAAGACACACTGGTGCTTGATGAAAAGGTTGATGTATTGAATGCTTTACAGAATAAGTATCCTGCAGTGCAGAAGAAGGTTCTCAATAAACTCTAGCCTAAGTAGTTCACTCCCTAGGAACCACCAAGCCTTTGTCTATCAATAGACTTCCAATGAGAGGTGTTCAATAAACTCTAGCTTAAGTGATTCACTCCCTGGGAACCACCAAGCCTTTGCCTATCAAATGCCTGTCTATTCTCTACTAAACTTGGGCTATTTATACTGTTTTTCTGGTGCACAGACCACTATCTACACATGACCCTTTGTTGTAAACTCCTCAACCTCTGGAACATATTTGATAGTCCAATTTCTCTTTTGGGAAACCTGTTTTGGTGCCACCAGTTCCACCATTCAACTTTTTGTTCCATCATTCCTCCAGATGTTTCTGATTGCCACTTCCCCATTTGCTGCTGCTCTATTTAGCCTGATCATTTCCTGCATTCCATGCTTCTTTTCTTTCCCCTTTAAGTTGTGTCATTGTCAGATCTGATCTTTGATCTAGATCACCACAATTTGATCCCATTTTGTCATTTCTGCCAGCTCCCATGCTTCCCCTCCCCATTACAGTGGTTAGACTATTGTTGAGCTGATAGTTTGAGCTGGTCTCTGCTTGTTGTTTTGTACTTTTCTGTGTATTTATTGGGGTGTTTTTAGAGATATAATTTGTTGAGACTGCTACCAGGAGGCTTACAGTTTTCAGCTCATAATTAAATGTTTATTTTGACTTCTGGTGGTGTGTCCCTGACTGCTGATACAGTGTCGTATCACCAGGTCATTATAAAATGTCTGGATGCCAGTCTTAGCATTATACACTGCCTTTCTAAAGGCATCCTGAACTTCCTGCATCATTGCAGCATTGACAAAACAATTATACAGTCCTATCAGGACCTTTTTACACGTTCAATATAAACGTCATGATTAATGTGAAGGACATGGCAGTGGAACCAACTCCAAGCCTCTTCTTCCATAAATATATGCAATACAAATATTCTCTCCTGGTCCATATTGTCTCCACCATAGCAGCAAAGACCACTCATTGGTGCAGATAGACTTCACTCCAGTTTTCTCTTGAGCATGCAAGGCCATGGCAGCCTTGGCTACCAGATCTTCTTGAGCACTCTCCCAGTTACCTCGTTGGATGTCTTGAAGGATGCTCACTTCTTCTTCCTGGCCAACCACACCTTCTAGAGCATGGATAGCAAATAGTTCTGGCTTCAGAAGTACAATATTGTCATTGTCACTAGCTTCTGAGCTATGGTCTAGCTATGGTCTGCTTGCCTAGAAAGTGCATCTGGCTTGCCCATGCTCCATCTGAGTTTGTGATGCAGAGAGAAGTCAAAGTTGGCCAGATACAAGGACCATCAAGCCTGTTGGCAGTTAAGTTTCTTGGCCATCTGAAAGTACTCTAAATTCTTGTGATCAGTCCACACTTTGAATTTATGCCTGGCACCCTCAAGGAAATGTTGCCACTTCTCAAATGACCAAATGATAGCCAGCATCTCCTTGTCACAGATCATGATTTTGCTCCATGGCATTGAGACTCTTGGAGTTAAAAGCCACAGGATGCTACTTACCATCCTCTCTTGACTGTTGAGAGAGAATGGCTCTAGTAGCAAAATCTGAGCTATCGGCTTTGACACAGAAGAAAGAGTTATCATCTGGGAATAGGAGGACAAGCTTTGAAGTGACTGCCTGTTTGAGGGCATCAAAGGCTGTCTGCTGTGCTGCATCTCAGTGCCAAGGAGTGTCCTTAGTGGTGAGATCGAAGAGGGGCTGGGCATGGTGTGAGAAATCCTGAATAAACCTCTGATAGAAGTTGGTGAAACTCAGAAAGGTCTGAACTTCCTTCTTGTTCTTAGGCTCTGGCCACTCCACCACACCAGCCACCTTGACTGGGTCCATCTCAGCCATTCCATAAAAGATGATTAGTCCAAGATATTCAACTTTAGTCTGCTTAAACTTGCACTTCTCTGGCTTAAGATAGAGCTAGTGTTGGCAAAGAAGAAAATACATCAAAAACAACTGCAAATATTGTATATCAAGAAGTTCTCAATGGTTTACAAATATAAGTGGGATTGTTAATTAACTACTTATTACTAACTTTGTATTTTAGCATCTAATTTGATACTATACATATAACTTGGAATTGTAGCATTGTTTCTTGGGTTTACAAATGTGAGTGTGATTGTTAATTACCTACTTATTAACTTTTATATTTTAGCATCTGACTTGATATTTGTTGATACTGTACTAATAGAATATATATAACTTGGAATTGTAGCATCATTTTTTGATAAATGTAAAACTCTCTATTCATTAACAACATATGCTGGAATCAGTAAGACATCATAGAAGTAAGATAATGATGGAAGCTGAGTTACTGAAATACATATTTGAAACCTCTAACCAAACAAAGTGAGGTTGGGGTGGAGACTGAGTTACTTATATACATACTTGGAGCTCTAACCAAACAAAGTGAGATTGGGGTGGAGGCTAAGTTACTTATACATACTTGGAGCCCTAACCAAACAAAGTGAGGTTAGGGTGGAGGCTTAGTTGGGGGAGATTTGAGGGCAAAGCCCCCAATGAGCTACAAAATTTGTGCCAAAGGCACAAATCATAGCTTATTATGGTCTATAGTATATAGGACAACCATTTTGTAGAAATGATTGATTAGTCAGTTTAGACAGTTTCTGACTAAGGCTGACAAATACTTGCCTTTTTTATTTGTTTTTTGGTTAGTTTTTTAGTAAAAAGAAAAAAAAGTATTAATTAATGTATATTAGATATTGATATTTCAATGTACAATATCTCTCAGACAGATGTGGAAGGTATCTGGAGTGTGTGAATGTGGCTGAGGCCAAAATGCAATTTAGTGGACACCAGTTTTCACACCTCATGCGTTCTTAAACCAAACAGCACTAATTTTTCCATGCTTTCAACGTTGTAGTGAGTAAACTACACTACAAAGTAAGTGTTGATTGATTGATTGATTTACAAATATTAATAACCATTCTTGTAGCAAAACTTCAAAAATCAATTACAAAGTAAGTATTGATTGATTGATTGATTGATTGATTGATTGATACTAATGGCCACATACAGTTGGAGAATTTTACTAAGTTAAGTCAGAAAAACACTCAGAAGGGCTATATGTGACTTGTCCCAGTTCTGATACATGTATTGATGTAGCATAGTACAATGTACTTTTTGGAAGAGGCGAGGTGAGTAACTATAAAAAGCAAGAGTGTATTCATACAGAGCCTAACTTGCAGTCATCTTCAGTTATGCTCTCTTCAAACTATGCCACTTACCTAGAGAGTGGTCATTGAGATGAGACTCCCTTGGGAGTATGTATGTCTCACCTGCACTTCTTTCTGGTAACTTCACATGATCCCACCAGTCAGTCATGCTTTCATTGGTTGCATAAAAACTGAAGTTTTGACTACCACCAATGGCCGCACACAGTTGTGGAATTTTACTGGGTCAAGTCAGAGAAATACTCAGGAGAGCCATATGCGGCCTGTCCCAACTATGCTACATCAATATATGTATTGGAGCACAATATACCTTGCTGCCTGGGCAGGTTATGACACTATTTATCTCTTTTACTGCTTTTTTTTGCTCTATCTAGATTAATTGTAATGCCTCACCTTGTCAGTGGAAGTCTATTCTTTATTATTTCTTTGTAGAGGAGCACCTGCATTGCCCTGCTAAGTTTCACACCTTCTGTATGGTATCCTTTTAATGTGGATATGTCAGTCTGGAGCTCTTGGTACATTTGAGAACCTCCTTTTGCTAGCTTATCTGCTTCATTGTTTCCTTTTTTGAGGCCACTGTGTTCTTTTACTTTTGTGAGGATAGTTTGCCCTATCCTTCTCCTCAGATGTGACATAGTGGCTCTGAGTATTTCCTTGTTATCCACATCCAGCCAACTCTCATCTTCATATTTCTTGAGGTTTTTTGTCAGGCTTTCAATTGTTAATTTGAAGTCTGTTAGTATTTCAATATAGTTATTCATGTCCACACTTCTTACTGCTACTAGCACTGCCAGTGCCTCTCCTGCATTATTTGATTGGTTTAGATCTGCAGTGATAATGCTCAAAAGTTGATCAGTAGCAGATATGGTTTATAGCTACTGACCGCTAAGTGTTGAGAAAGTCTTAGGCAGTTCCCAGAGAACAAGTTGGAAATGAGTTGAATAGCAAGTTTTTTAGTAAAGGTCAGTAATGGTAGTCAGTAAGAGAAGGGCACTAACAATGAAGTGTGCCTATGTGACAGATTATCATGTGTCAAGAATGCTATTAGCACAACTTAGAGTATTACATAAGACAACATCTTGTATTTACTTTAGTACTAGTCAAATCCAATACAGCGGTCTGATTTAGCACTGTGTGATCCACACAAGATAGTTCTAGCTCATAAGCAACAGTTACATTTTTTTAAATTTTCTGCTATTGGCTTTAGACTCTAGGCTTGTTACTGACTAGACAACTCATCAAAAAACTCTTGATTTCTGTTGGCATCATGTTGAAAATGTGCTTCTATGACTGGCTTTCTTGATCTGGACCCCCCTTTCCCAGTCCCAGATATAGGTGACCCACCTGTATCTTAAGCTGTGAAGATGCAAACCACATCTACTTATCAGCTCCCACTAAAGCGGGATGAAAAGCTACCTCACAATGTTAGCACAAGCTTTGGAATGCTGGGTGGGCTATCTGTATCATGGATGATGTCCATTGTATGGCCTGGTAGTAAAGTTCATCAGCTCAGTCCAAAGGTCAACTAGACCATACCCAGTATTTGAAGATGGTGCAAGGCAGCACTTTCATGCACAGCACCCCATTCTGGACTGCCCCAACTGAGCAGCATTTGGAGTATGTGGCAAACACTGCCACTGAATCAGGACAGTTGTTGTTGATGACACATGCACTGCAGCAAGGACCAACTATGAGGGTCAGCAGGGAAGACAACAATGTTGTATGGCAAGGAAAGGTGCCCTTGGTGCCTCAAACTCAGGAGTTGCTAGAAGGGGTTGGCAAACAGCTACAGATGAGGCATGAAGGCCTTAGAAGAGTTCCGAACTTAGAGTTCAAACTGGATTTCCTCAGATGATGAGAAAAGTAAGAGGTCACATTTGACCTACAATTGTCAGAAGACTCCTCATTTCTTCCTTCACTCCTTATTCCTTCACTCTCCTTTCATTCATTTTCTTATTTCTTCTATCATTCTCTCATTTTGCTGTTTCTATTCTCTCAACATTATCTGTTAGTACCATTCTCAGCCTTTGAGGTGCTCTGGTTCTTTATCACTCAGACAGGTGTGGGCCCTTCAGCACCGCTTCTAGACTGCTTATATAAGCTGGAGTTTGCCTTTCTGACTTCCAAAGTCCGGAGTTTTCCTGCTTTGTTTGCACAGTTGTTTGGTTAGTCAATTTTTGAGTTTTTAAGGTTTTGTTGTACTGTACAGTTGTTTTCCATGCTTCAGAAGCCCCAGAACCGTCCAACCTGGCATAGAGAATTTCTAGACTTGTTCTCTTTGGATCTTCCTCTGCCAGGTGAGTAGTTATTATAATATTGTCAGTGCATACTCTAATACACTTTGGATATCCCTCTGCCAGCTGTGTGACTGAGTCACAGCCTCTAAAGGTCACCCTTACAACAATGCATAGCATGACACATCCTCCTGGTGGACAACTAGAATGAACATGTCAATTATCAGAAAATGCACAACCAGGACTTGTGCAATCATGGTGAGTCATTAATTGATGACCAGGAGATAGCCTTTAAAGGGTGTGAAGGTGTAACACCTGTTGATGATATGCAGCAACAATTTGCTGTTCAAACTGCTGAACTGGACAGAGATCCAGAGGGTAGTGATAATAGTAGTAATCACTACAATAGAAGGGAGCTGAAGCATTGCAATAACAATGATGGGAGTCATGATTGTAGACAGAACAATTGAGACAATAATAATCATTGTAATAGTAGCAGGCATGCTGGTGGATCACCAGCAGAGCAAGAAGTGAGGCAACAGCCTACTCCACAGCCAGAAAGAATGGCCAATGAACATCTGTTTCACAGTCCCCAGGCATTTTTGATGCCTGCACCTCATGATTTGCATGAAACTATGCCTGGAATGAATGAGGCAGTCAGGATCTATATGGATCATATGCATGACCACCTCACTTGTCTGGTAGATGACTTTCTTGGAGTCAGGTATAAATTTCCTGCCAGGGTAAGTCCCCACAAATCTGATAATAAGCACATACATGCATATGCCGAAGAGCATAGGTTCTTGCAGCTAGAGGATTGGGCCATGGGTATCTGCTACCACCTGGCAGCCTGCTGCTATGATAAGTATGACATGGACCAGGAAAGAATATTTGTGTTACATGAATTTATGGAAGGAGAGGCTTGGAATTGGTTCCACTGCCATGTTCTTCACATCAATTGCAATAAATTGCATTGGACATTTAAAGAGGTCCTGATAGGACTGTATAATTGTTTTGTCAATGCTGCAACCATGTAGAAAGCTCAGGATGCCTTTAAAAAGGCAATGTATGATGCTAAGACTAGCGTCCAGACATTTTATGATAACCTGATGGATCATGCACAGAATGTGGCTGTCTATCCAGACAAATACACTATTTGCAAGACATTCCTGGATGGAATACCTGCAAATATGAGGAGAGCATTGATATGCAATGACAATTTGTTTATGGAAGTCAATACTATGACTGAATTCTTGACATATGCTATTTGTTATGAGCAGTTGACATGGACTGCAAATTATTATGAACAGCATAGCTCACACCAAGGACCTGTGAGGCAGTGAAGGTGGAAACTTTCCTGGCCAAACGGTCAGAGATGGAGAACAATCACAATCTGCAATTTGTTGTCTACAAGACAATCTCTGGAGGCCAATGGCCTTGATCAAAGCCTGCTGGATATTTGCCAGCAAAAGATAGTTGACCCTTTTCAGGTCAAAATCAAGTAGCAGCTAGAGAGGGTGTAGTGCCTGCAATGCATATGGTGAGCAAACCCAATGTGGTGTCTGGAGTGGCCCAGAGAAGGCCTGCTGAGGATCTCTCAGCATGCTTTAACTGTGGTAAGGTCAGACATTTTGCTAAGGAATGTCCTGTTCCTCTCAAGGCACACATCCAGATGGCCCATATAGCTGCAGCTCCTAGCAAGGTTGTCAGTGACAACAAGGATGACAATGTTGTCGAAGAAGCGGAGGAAGAGCCACAAGTAGAGGCTGATGGCTTGAAAGTGGATAATGCTGAAAGCGTCCAGATTGATGGCAACAAACACATCACTGTGGACATGTATGATAGCGAGTATTACACTTGTGATGATGAGAAAGAACACTTGTTTGCACTGACAAAGTGCTGTGAAAATCAACGCATCCAAATGAGATGTGTAACCCTGCAGAAGGCAACCAATAAGTTGTGGCAGCCATGTTATACTTCTGAGGAGGAGAAGGAGTGCTTGGACATCTATATTGATGTCAATAGACATCTGGCCTGGACGTTGTGGGACTCAGGAAGTACCACTATGAGCATTATGCCCCAGTTTGCTCATGTCAACATGATTTGTGTTCATGAGTTGGAGGAGCCATTGATGCTCCAGTTGGGGACCCAGTTTGGTACTGAAGTAAGGATAAAGATGTCAGGAATGTCCATTGATCAAGGAGTATGTGGACATAGCAAATTTTGATTGTTACAATATGATCATTGGTATGCTGTTTATGCCTAAGAACAAGGTGTCCTTGGATTCTGTGAATGGCATGCCTTTGAAAGCAGAGAAGGTCATATTAAACAATACAGATGGTTATCTGAGGCGCTATCATGCAACAGAAAAGCAGCATAATTAACACAGCTGACTAGATGGTCACAAGAGAGTGACTGTACAGGAGATGAAGGACAAGCAAGTCCTACCAAAAAGCCTGCCAGCAGACTTGCCGGCTATACTGATGTCTGAGAAAGAGTTTCAAGGAACTCTGAAGAAGGGGAAGCACTCAGATGTGGTTGGGTGTACAAATGAAAAGCCTAAGCAGGCTATACAGCATGAGAATGAGTGTGGTAAATGTGTGGTGGAGTCACTGGAATGTCAGCCAACTAGCTCTTGAGTGAGGGTTGAGGATCTTGTCGAGGATGAGGTATATAGTACAATGGGAACTGTGGAAAGCACAAGATTGCTAATAGATCAACCAGTGCCTCAGCTAGGAGTGCAATGGATGTATGACCCATGAATGCCACAAGAGTAGAATGAGTTGGTAGCATCAATGGTGATGTATTCTATGGAAAAGGTGCAGTCAACCCAGATGGGGGAAGTATACTGTCCCACACAAGAGGACAAGATTTCTGAAACATTGGATATTGTATTTGATAGGGTATTGCTGAAAGCAAGAAGCATGCAATTGTTGTCAAATACAACAAGAGTAGTGAGGAGGCAACCAGTTGTAAGGTTGAATCCAGGGGATCTCACAGAAGAGCACATATGTGCCTTATGGGAGTGATTTGAACCAAAGGTTCAGCCATGTGTAGCATGCATATTGAAAGGGGAAAGATAAGGCTGTGAGCCTTACAGAGCAAGATATTCCTTAATTGTGCCAGCAGTGGCAACATGAGTTTGCTGATATCATCAACAGGACAAAAGAAAAACTTCCTCCATAGTGGGAGGTTAATTATGAGATTAACCTAATTGACAATAATAAGCAGTACAAGTACCATTTGCCTTACTGCTCACAAGCACTACAGGATCAGCTTTGTGAAAAGACAAACAAATACATAAATGCGAAGTGGTGGGAACCACAACCAGCAGTGCAAGCTGCACCTTTACATTGTATTCCTAAAAAGAATAGGATGTTATGAACTGCATTGGATGTGCAACAGCATAATAATAATACAGTCAAGGATGTAACACCTCTTTCAGATCAGGAAGTCATATGCAAAGATGTTGCCACAGCAAAATATAGGTCAAAAATCGACTTAATGGATGCATACAAACAGGTTTGCATATGTGACGAGGATATATCAAAGATGCTGTTTTTGTCCTTGATGAAGATATTTGTGAGCAATATCATGCAGATTGGTAACTGTAATGCACCAGCAACATTTCAGAGGTTAATGACCTCAATCTTCTGAGACATAATTGAGAAGTTTATGCATGTCTATTTAGACGATATATTCATCTTTTCAGATTCCATTGAGGAGCATGAGCAGCACCTACAAGTCATGTTTGAACAACTACATAAGGCCAGCCTCTACCTTAAATAGAAGAAGTGTGAGTTGTATGCACTTAGTATAGACTGTCTTGGTCATGTCATTGACAAGAAAGGTATTCATCTGGACACAGATAAACTCAATTGAATTCAAGAGTGGCATCAGCAGTGCTTCAAGATAATTAAGTGCATTTACACAAAGATGCCAGTAATCTGGCCAATTGACCTATGCATCAACGAGCCCATTTGGCTTATATGCAATGCTTCTAAGACAGGGGTTGGGGCCATGTTTGGCCAAGGTAAAATGTGGAAAACTTGCTGACTGGTGGGATTTATGTCCTGTAAATTCACTGCTGCACAGCAGAACTATGCAGTACACAAGTTAGAAACACTCACTATCTTAGAAGCCCTCCTTGAGTAGGAGGATAAATTGATGGGATACAAGATCCATATTATTACAGATCACAAAGCAGTTGAGTTTTTCAAGACTCAAGTATACCTATCACTGTGACAACGTTGCTGGATTGACTACATGTTGCAATACCAGTTCAACATCACCTATATAAAAGGTGAATTGAACAAGGTAGCAGACTGTCTGTCTCAATATTTTGAGAGTAATACTCAAGACGACATCCATGATGCACATGATTATGTCCAAGCAGACAAATGCATTGACCTAGAGGGCAAAGACTTGCCCTTGCATAGGTTCCATGAAATCAAGGAACATACAGTCAAGCTACACGCCATGCAAGTGCAGGAATTATGTTGCAGCAAGCAACTGCAAGAACAGCAAGAAAAGCTCACAATATCAAGGTTCAGGTGTTGGTGGATCATGAGGTCTCCTAGCAAGGCAAAGAAATGAGGCAAGAGGTACCCTCTAGTGGTGTAGAAATGACTCTCTAGCAGGTGCTGGATTCACATAATTGTCACCCTGCACCAACCAACCTAGGAAATGCACAATTTTGCACACATATCCAGCAAGAATACAAGGATGACAATTTCTTCCTAGAGATTATGAACAATGTCCAAGTGCATCCACACTTCAATGTAGAGCAGCAACTTGTCTATCTTACCTGACCCACTGGCCTCAAAGTCATTTGCATTCTCCAGGAGAGGTCATTGATCACAACTGTCCTGGACCAGGCCCACAGAGTAGTAGGCCACTTTGGAACTCAGAAAATGCTGGACTATGTGTGTTGCTGATGCTAGTGGTGTCAGGTTCCACTGAGTTGGGGGCTTTCCAGGAAAGTGACACCCTTACAAGGTGGACTTGATCTGTGTGTACTTAGGTGTCTGGAACTCTGGACTGAGCTCTGGGGTTCAAGACGTGATTAGGAGATTCTTGGAGTAAGAGACTTAGTCCGGAGAGTCGAAGAGTTAAGGGAGTTTGAGTCAAGTCAAGAACTGGAGGTTCTAGGATGAGACCCAGTTAGTAAAGTTTAAGTTGCAAAGTGCATACCAGTCTTAAGAGCATGTGAACAAATTGAGTGTGCCAGTCAAAGTGTACCAGTCAGGGTGTACCAGTCAATCAAAGAGCATGCAAACAAACAAGTGTAATATCAAGACTAGAGTACAACAGGTGGGTAGCTACTCTTAAATATTGGTGGGGGCTGCTCCAGGTTCCTGAGGGGTTCTGGGGTATCTGGGGTGGTTCTGGAAGTTAATGGGCAGCAGCAAATAGAGAGGAGACTGTATACTGGGGATCATGCATGCAGAGAGCATGATCAATTGGTGCAGAAGGGTGTTCTGATGCATGATGTATGATAGCCAGGGTAGTTGATTGATCCAGTGATTAGCATGTGCTGATGGACAGTTCTGGGGTTCATGCAGTGGGGCTGTCAAAGGGTGCAGTGTGATGCTGGAGCTTGATGTACAGCTTGATGTACAGCTTGATGTGTATGATGGCAGGAGTCATGTTGTAGAGTTGGCAGAGAGGCCCCAGGTGGAGCTCTAAGGGTGTCCTGGGGTGGTTCCAGGTAAGAGGAGTTGTGACAGGTGGCCACAAATGGCCAAGGAAATGAGTCAATTCTGCTTGACATGCAAGCTATGTCAACAGTCAAAAGTATTGACATTGAAGCCACTGGAGAAGCTTCATTTGCTTCTGATCCTAGTCAAACCCTGGGACTCAATCAAAATGGACTTTATCAGTCCATTCCCAGAGTCAAAGGGTTTTAACTACCTATAGGTAGTAATCTGCAGAATGACCAGTATGGTCCCTCTTATTCTGTTGAGGACAACCATGATGGCCTCAGACTTGTCTTGGATCTATCTCAAGGAGATAGTATGCCTTCATGGATTGCTGAGTTTGATTGTAAGCAATCAAGATGCTAAGTTTATTTCCAAATGGTGGAAGGAGCTGCACAAGCTGCTTGAAGCAAAGTTGCTCATGTTGACATCATTTCATCTGCAAACAAATGGCCAGACAGAATGGGCAAATAGAAACATTGTGCAGATACTGCAAGTGTTTGTATGTCCTGATCAGAAGGACTGGGTGGATAGATGTCTACTAATTGAATTTGCGATAAATGTGAGCATATCTGAAACCACAGAGTATTTATCCTTTGAACTCAATAATAGCTATATGCCATCCATGATTCATGAACTTTGCACTGACAAAGCTATTCATGTTGGAGTTAAACAGTTTGTGCACAATGTGCTAAGAAACTTAGCAGATGCCCATAATGCGATTATAGAATTGTGCATATAGCAGACAAAACATGCAAATAATTGCAGGCATGATGATCTGGACATCAAGAAAAGGAACCTAGTGTACTTCTAGACAAAGAACTTGAACTTGCCAAAAGACAGAGTGAGTAAGCTATGTCCTAAGTGGATTGGACCATATAGGGTCCTCAAGGCTGAGCCAAGCACCTCTAACTACATGCTGGAACTACTCCATGTGTTGCTGTTGCAACCATAATAGTAATGTGCTGTTCCCTAATCATGCAACTCCAGAGGCGTATAACTTTGGAACTGGTAATGACTAAGAATGGTTTGTAGATGACCTCATAGGTCATAGATGGATAGGGAGAAACCTCAAATTTGAGGTAAGGTGGAGCCTAGGTGATGCTACCTGGAAACCGCAGTTTGGCTGTTGTGGTGATGGAGGGATTGCTTGATCAGATTAAGCTGATAAAGAGGCAGCACATTGCAGTGCTGGAACAGATCAATCATGTATCTAAACACAAAGTTTCAACTTTCAAGGAACCTACTGTCAGGTTCCGCTGACGACGGGGGCCTCCGGGGGCAAGCGGGTCCTTACTAGGCGGACTCGAAGTCTACGGAGAGTCTCCGGGTAACGGGAAATGG
>QFEW01000503.1:1891-12369 GCA_003316525.1 Termitomyces eurrhizus
TGGGGTCAAAGGGAGGGTCCCGGATGGTGTTCTGGGGGTGTCCCGGGGTGGGTCTGGAGGGGAGGGGTCGTGACATAATCTCTCAGAAGTTCGCGCATTTCTAGGCACAGTAGGCATGCTACGCATGTTCATACACCATTTTTCACATTGAGTGCACACGCTTAATCGCTTAACTCATTCTGGGGTCCCCTTCGAATTCGGACCTGACCAAATTAACATCCAAAAGGATTTAGTGAAGGCGCTGCAGGAAGCGAAGCCATTGGTACCCATTGACTATACTACTTCCGATCCCATTATACTTGCCGTTGACACCTCTTACATTGCGGTCAGCTTCTTTTTATGTCAATGTGATAGTGCGAACCGAAAAATCAGACGCTACAATTGCTTCGGATCGATTACCCTTAACGACAGAGAATCGTGCTATAGTCAGCCCAAACTGGAGTTATATGGCTTGTTTCGAGCGTTTCAGGCGCTACGCATGTATCTTATTGGGGTTCAAAACCTGATTGTCGAAGTTGACGCATGCTACATCAAAGAAATGCTCCAGAATCCAGACACTCAACCTTCGGCTAGCATGAATTGCTGGGTAGTAGCGATACTGATGTTCCACTTCGAGCTCGTGCACATCAAAAGTGCGTTTCACGGACCTGATGGACTATCTAGGCAACCTAGGCAGCCAGAAGACGAGGCGCTAGACAAAAGCGACAAGGACGTATTCGACGACTGGATTGATCGGCTGCACGGTTTCGTACATATTATTCAATTGCCTATTTTGGCCCTTTGCAAAGACTGACCTATCTTGACATGTTTACACCCTATCATCTCATATGAACCTAAACCGTATCAGGCTCCATCGACTTTTTACACAGCTAGTATCTATAACATCGCTAAGCCATCTAATGATCTAAAGATAGTCAAGGAACCCAGACCCTTACGGGAAGATAGTCGCAACCTCCCATATTTGGTGGTACCTCATAGTGCCAAGGCTAAGTCAGAAGACCAACGAGTTGATCAGGTTAGGAAGTGGCTACAAGATTTGCGCCGACCATCAGACCTTACAGATATGGAATACGCCACCTTCATTCGATACACAACGACTTTCTTTATGGTTAAGAATCGGCTCTGGCGACAAAATAGGGCTGGCACTCACAAATTGGTAATTAAACTGGATGACCGGATCAGGATTCTGTGCGCTATGCATGATGACTTGGGACATAGAGGACTCTACATGATGTGGGCAAATCTATTGGAATGTTTTTGGTGGCCTCAAGTTAGCGCCGATATTGCGTGGTATATTCGCACTTGTCATCTCTGCCAAGTCCAGCAGACATGCCAAGTTCTTATACCCCCAACTTTAGCAACTCCGGCACCATTGTTCGGAAAGATATATATCGACACTATGCACATGCCTAAGTCGGGGCGCTACAAGTATATTATCCAAGGAAGGTGTTCTTTGGTACATTGGCCGGAGTTCCGAATGCTCCAGCAAGAAAATACCGACGCTATAGCTAAGTGGCTCTTCGAAGATGTTATTTGCTGATGGGGAGCCCTTCACGAGATTGTTACAGACAACGGAGCGCCGATAGTTAAGGCACTTACCTACCTCGCAAAGAAATACAATATACAGCATATTCGAGTCTCAGGATACAACAAACGCGCTAACGGCATAGTGGAAAGACCACATTTTGACGTACGACAGGCACTATTTAAGGCAGTAGACAGCGACGGGAGTTGCTGGAGTGAAGCGACTTATTCAGTCTTTTGGTCCGAACGGGTTACCATACGGAAGAGGATGGGTTGTTCTCCTTACTACACGGCAACTGGCACCCATCCCCTGCTCCCAGCGGACGTGGTGGAGGTGACGTACTTGCAACCTCCGCCTAACTCAATTCTGTCTTCTACCAATCTGATCGCTAGGCATGCTATTGACTTACAACGGCGTGTGGAGGATCTTGAGCGCCTATACGAGGCGGTATTTCAAGCTAGACGACAGGCCACATTGTGATTTGAGAACGAGCATAGCACTACCATCCGAGACTACAACTTTACAGCTGGCACCTTAGTGCTAATGCGCAACTCGAAAATTGAAGTTACCCATAACAAAAAGATGCGACCTCGATACCTAGGGCCCCTCATAGTAGTTTCCTGCAATAGGGGAGGAGCCTACGTACTCTGCGAGTTGGACGGCTCGGTTTTGCATCGACTGGTAGCGGCGTTCTGACTCATTCCCTACTTAGCACGTGAACATATTCCACTACCTTTGCTGGCGCTAGACATTGACATGGCCAAACTGTGAGAGCTTGAAGAGACCAAGTTGGTGGACGATGATGAGATCACTCCTGATGACGAAGAGGAACAGTAAAAGACCACGAGAAACAAGGCACCAGCAGTTAGCGCCTCCTGCTACGGACTTAAAACATGTGACAGCAACCACAAAAGGGTGAATAAATAGACGATACTAATACAGGCGGCACTACCAAACTATCTTTGACTACAAAATCTAAGACAACAACAAAGACTGCTGACGAGGGCCCTTGACTTGCTCCTTGTGTTGCCTATAGGCGGGAGGAGCACTGGAAGGGGGACGCATCGCAGCGTTAGGCGGTGTGGGAGGAGCAACTGGAGGAGGAGGCACGGGAAGAGCAATTGTAGGTGGAGCACGGGAAGGACCAGGGGGAGCGGCGGAACGAGCAGGGGATGAGTACCACTTGGTCTCATCCAGGTGACGCTCTAAAGCCATAAAAGGAATGGCCATGCGGGTGAGCACGGCTCTACTAGCGCTAAGGTTAACAAGAACTGGAAGGGGGAGCCATGAAAGGCTCTAGAAAAGGGCAAGGAGTCAGCTAACCAAGGTCAGGAGAAAAGGGGTATAGGCACTAACCAAACTCCCAGTCTCACGGAGAAGGCTATGGAGACTCAAAGCGGTACCGGTAATGGGCTCCTACGAAACACATAAGTATTACCTAGAGCACGCACTAATGAAGAGTGTACGGTGACTAGAGCAGGGTCTGTATCTATCTCCCATTCGTTGGAGGCTGCTAGCAGAAGCTGGTACCGGCGCACAAGGGTCATTATGTTGCTGTTCTCGTGTGGAAAGCCACCAGCAGGCATTAGCATGAGAAAGTGCTCGAGGCGATCTAGGATGGCAGGGGAGTGAACAAGTATGGGGTCATCAAGAAGGAGGGAAGGTTCTGGCATGATATGATACTAACCAGGTTAACAGCACCAGAACCCATGAAATACCTCAAGCTGCTTGCAGGGTCACAGATACTTGGGAACTCTTACATGCACAAAACAATCACGGGGGGGGAGACAACAGCGATGCATTTCATATAACTATGATAAAAGAAATCAACTAGCCAAAATCTGTCAGCCCAGTGGTGCCACGAAAAAGAAGGAGCTGACTTACATAAGCAACATGGGAGATGGATGAGCGTCAAGGACTGGGCAAAAGGAGAGGCCTGGGAGGCCTCCAGCCTTCAGCAGGACCGCGAAAAAGCCGGCCACCCATAGACGAGCGGGGCGCCTAGCGAGGCAACACGTTAGAAGGAAGAAGACGGGGTGGTAAAGCAACAAACCAGATAGTGACTCTCCTCCAACAGCAACTCAAGACGCTCTTTTGTTTCCTTGGTCGCGATTTGCTTTATTTGGCGACTATCAGAAGAGAAGAAGAGCGAAAAAAGTCAAGAGCGCACCTGAAAAATCTGACTCCAGTTCTTCTCCATACCAAAACGAGTCAGAGGCAGGTCGTCATTCCAAATCTCACAAGCCACACAAAGTAGCTGGCAGCGATGACCTAACTTGACGACTCTGTCGGTCAGTCCAGGCACGCCGACCGCCGGGTAGTGGTGGAAGAATGAGGTAGCACGTTCCAGGAAAGTGGGGGGATCAATCATGACATGAGCACGATCACAGCGGGGAGACCACACGATGCCGGTTGGGTTTTCCATCTCGAAGACTAATGAATGAGATGCTGTCAAGGCATGGGCAATTTATAGGACTTGGGCAGTGTTTCAACTAGCGACAGCGTGGGAGGGCACTTCTCAAGGGGCTTGGACCCTGATGCAGATACGGACCAATAGGATGCGCTTGACTCATTTTTAGGTCGCACAAAGAGGAAGTTAACCTTCGAGATCTAGCACTTATAGCCACCGAATAGCCACAAGCTATCAGTGGCACTCTATTTCTTATACATTAAACTTCTTGCATGAATCAACTCATTTTTCTACAGACGATACCTATTTCTTACTAGGCTGGCACGATATTGGCTATTGGGTTGCGCTGGTGATAGGGGTTTTCTATGCTATGATGATTTACTGAGTGTTTCCCCTTTTTCTTACCTTGTATTTGATTACTTACAAACTGACAATTTCAGAACAAAAGGGGGCGTTTATTTTAGTAGGGCTATCACAAACTACGTATCAAAATTTTCGAAGTCCACAAAGTTAGAAGCGCTACGGGCTGGCAACTACGCATCAGATTCAGAGGGAGCAGGATCACCCAAAGGAAGCAAGTCCCCGTCCTGAATGGTGTTACTCGCTTGCCACTCAAGCGCATCAGTGATGTCATCATGGAGCTCAAGCAGGAGGAGCTCACAGCGCGCTAAGGTGGAGACACGAGGACATAGGAGGGCGAGTTCGCTACCAATGACGTTGGTTGCGTCCTCGACCTGGCGAAGTTGTTGGCAGAGATCGGCGGCAGGACAAAGGGGAGTGATGGGATAAGAGAACTCATCCCCAAGCCAAGGGTAGGCGTCGCCGGAAACGTGCATGGCGGGGGGAGCAGTCCAGAAGGGATCAAACTTAGCAGAGGTCAGAGAAAAGACGAACTAACTAAGAAATGAAGACTTACTCGAACGGTTACGGGAGCACGGGGGGTCCACTCATGGCGCTCATTGCCTGGGGACATGGCCCTAGCAGAGGAAAGGTGGATGCCATAAGAGGGCAAGTACCTCCAGCAGCGATGGTGCTCGCCCTGAGCCACTAAGGTCCCTTCAGACTCAGGTGCGGTGGAGGACTCACGAGTACTGGGGAAGGAAGAGAGGCTACGAGGAGGAGTAAGACATGGGGTAATAAAAAGGGCAACGAGGGAGGCGCTAGACACAACAGGCTCGGAAGCAGGGGTAGCGCCGGCAACAGACATCACGACATCTTCAGCAGGAGAGATATTTACGACAACGGGAAGTGAAGGAGTAGGGGACCTGGCGACAAAGAGGTTAGTGCAACCCAAAAAGAAAACACTAAGACTACGCACCAATTACCACTGGGGCTGCTCTGATAAGGGTTAGCGGTGATAGGGGGATTGAGGCGAAGTAGGAGAGCGCATACCACCAACAGTGCATCGGTGTCGACTACAGGCCCAGCCTCATTGTCATCCTCGCCCTCAGCATCCCTCTTGGTATCCTCGCCTTCATCAGTAGACGACTCGGTAGAAGACAAGACCACGGGAGTAGCAGGCGCTAGCTCCCGGCGCTTACCGGGACTCTTGCTAGGGGAGGCAACAACGGGCTTACATTTCAAAGGGATGGGATGACAGGGAGAGCGGGCAAATGGGGCCGCCATGGTGGTGCCATCTTGGGTGATGGGAAGCGCTAGGCTTGCAGCGCTAATCACAGTGGGCTGACGAGTAGCGGCCAGATCGCGTTGCTGCAGCATGAAGACCTGGGCGTTATGAACCAAGACTGCACGCTCGTAATTGCGTTGCATGATAGCGTCCCTACCACATTCACGAGTGCGAATCCCATTGAAGGCACAGCCCCGTTTCAACGCATCACAGCGGTAGCAAGGAAGAGAGGCAGTAGGAAACCAGCAACCCTCGGGATCATTCTCAGACCAGCATTTATCGCACTGGGAAAGAAGTTAGAAATGTCATCAACTTTTCAGGGACGAACAAGCACTTACCACGCCAATCTTTGCCCTAAAGGTGCGGTGCTCCACAGGCGCCACCGTAACCTTCTTCTTAGCGCTGAGCACTTGGACACCAGCCAGGAGCTGGTATCAATAATGGTAGTATCGCGATGAAGGTGGAACAAATTATGAAGCTCCGCATCGGTAAACATAGTCTGGTTGGGCGCCTAAGGAGGGCTCGATCAGACGCTAGAAACAAGCAATCTTAAAAAGGAAACACTTACGACATATAAAGGGGCAACACGAGCAGGGAGATTGATCTGAGAAGCAAGGTTAGTAGAAGAACTAGAGGCAGGAAAACAAGGATGCACAGTACGTTTAGGAGGGCTAGCGAGAACAGGGGGCACGCGATTAATGACAACAGCAAAGTTATGGAGGGAAGGCGAGGAATAGTATGGGTGGGCCCGGGCCAAGGCTCACTGGCGGTAATGGCAATCTGTTTGATGGCCGAATGAGGAGGCGCAGTACGAGTGGGAGAAGCGACGATGGGCGCAGTACGAGCAGGAGAGGCAACACCACAAAAAGGACTACCAAGAACCGGAGGAGGCAGAACAGAGACAGGAGCAGCAGGAGCGACCGGAGTGGAAGGAACAGTAGAGGCCGACGGGGCACTAGGAAGATTGGCAATGGTGGGTGACGTAGCAACCGACTACTCAGGGTTAACATGGAAAATGTGAGGAAGAAGAGCAGGGAACTCACTTTGCCAATCTCGGTACTAGCCAGCAGGGCGTCAATCTCATCGGACAGAGAAGGAGCCTAGTATGGGCACTGAACCTTAGCGCCACGAATCCAAAATCAAACCTAAAAACTTACGAACAAGTCCGTGAACAGTCATAACCAATCAGCACCCTCATATTCACGGTACCGAGCCATGCACCATTCACGAACCTCAACGCCCCACGCCCAGGAACTGTCAGAGCTGCGGACTACAAGCCAACGCTGATAGAGTTGCATAATGCCAGGGACAGTTTGTGGCGCATCGGCGGGACCAACAGACTTAGCACGATCGAATAAATAGGAGGCCTTAGCCAGGAAATGGCAGAGAGCAGGGGCATCAAAAGGAGTGGACATGCTGGAAAGATGGGAAGGAAAACACGAGAAGGTGAAGTGCTGAAAACGACTTTTATAAGGCGCCGGCAGCATCATACGGACCGTAGCACAGTCAAATTAATGACAGCGTTTGACTGAGGACAGTCAATTTTTCAATTGGGGGGAGATGATAGGCTTCTACTCGGACTGAGCACATCAAGGGACATTATAGGCCAACCGACACTTGATGTACTGGAGACTCTAGCGACCAGCTTGGGGTACAGAGCAGCCCTAGCGCTGGCACTCTATGGCAAGACTTATCCATTCATCTTAAACACCAGTATCAGCCCCTCAGCACACTCCACTCATTTATTTTGAAGACCAAGGAGGCTTAGAACTCATAGCACTAGCACAATGGAGGGAAGTTGACTCTGACCAAACCCTGATCAATACCGAAAGGAGTTAGCAATTGGCGCTGTCAATCACCAGGGCACTTCAATCAGAAGTCTAAAGAAATCAATGACGACGAGACAGGATACACGCAGACCCAACATTTAAATCTATCAAAAGATGGTACAATGTTAGTGCTGGGATTAGCACTCACGGTGTCTGTCGAGGATTCTCTGACCATATCCTGGGATGGCATGGCCAATTAAATTACATCAAAAAGTGAGCAAATTTGTATCATTTCTAAGTAGTTTTAGAGTCGCCGTTGGTCGCCGTCACCCATGTGCTGCAGGTCGCCATTGACAGGTGGCCATTAGCTACAACCACAAGGAGAGGCACTAATTGGTAGCGCCGTCAATGGACTTATTTTGGAAATACCGTAGTGCATAGTATAAAAACTAGCTACTTGCCATGTATATAGCAACGAATCGTAACCTCTTAAGCACCCAGTTACACTTCGCATTCAAATCGTGCTGGCATTGCCTGACTTTGTCAATAAGTTCGGCGCTAGCTTTGTCTATCTCGTCTTCATTGTTTACGGTGCCACCTACAGGCACACTATGCTGCGCTATTCGTTTTATTTTCTATAACTTCTCCTAAACTACGACGCTTACTACTTGCTAGGTAGTACCCGAGGCGCTATCATCAAGCACATTGCCCTATCACCTCCGCTCAAGCACACCAGGACCCTGCTGGGACTCCTCACAAACCCGTACGCCAGGCGCTGGAGACGGTGTTGTACTGCGTATATGTCCAGTGCACCCAACCACAGTTGGCATCATCACCGTTAGCTACAATCAGAAGACAAGGCGCTAAATTCTAGTGCTTTAGGTGGACTTTTTCTTGAACCATGGTAGCGTACAGTATACAAGTTAGTTAAGACCTTTGTAAATAGCAAGGAAAGAATGGAGCATATTCTATTTCTTGTTTCTAAGTGCTATTCAGCCTTAGCCTTCTCTAGTGCAAGCCATTGTCTGGCATTCAACGCTAGATTCATCCCAGCGTTAGCAATATCTACAGTGCCACTATGGGCACATTGCCTTACAATAATTTTCATTTACTCAGTGAACAGCAACTGCTTCATTGCTTACTGCTTTGCCAGGTAGTATCAGAAGTGCTAAACTCTAGCGTGTTGACCCAGTTATCTTACTTGAGCACACTGGGACCCCTGCCCCGACTCTTGCACCCTTATGCCAAAGCACTGGAGACAATGTCTTGAGACGTAGTGAACAGCACATCCAACCATAGTTGGCGTCATCATCGGACCATCAGGCCTGTTGGTGGCTTAGTAGCTTGGTGGACATGAAGTACTGCAAGTTGTTGTGGTCCGAGTAGACTTGAATCCGGTAAGAGGTACCTTTGAGGTAGGCCCACCATTGCTTGAAGGCCTCAACGATCACAAGGGGTTTCTTATTGTAAATGTTGTAGTTAAGCTCGGCCGGGATCATTGATCAGGTGTAGAAAGCCATGGGTCAGAGTTTCTGATTGTCCGGGTCCATCTGGGAGAGAATGCTAGCAATGGCATAGTTGGAGGCATCACATTCCAGGATGACCGGAAGGGTTGGGTCATAGTGCTGGAGGACTGGAGCTGAGGTGAAAGCTTTCTTGAGCAGTGTAAACACACTTTGGCACTTACTGTCCCACTTCCACAGGGTGTCCTTCCAGGTGAGACAGTTGAGGGGTTTGAGGATCCCAGAGTACTTGTCAATGAAGTGCTGGTAGAAATTTGCAAAGCTGAGAAAGGACTATACCTCCTTGACATTCTTTGGGGGGGGCCAGTTGAGAATGGCCTCGACCTTCAAGGGGTCCATGCGAACTCCATCCAGGGTGACAATAACTTCAAGGTATTCAACCTCCATAGTGTGGAATGAGCACTTCTCCGGTTTCGTGTGGAGGTTGTGACTTTGGAGCTGTTCAAGGACCTGCCAGACATGGGTGCAATGTTTGTCAAGGGAGTCAGAGTAGATCAGGATATCGTCCAGGTAAATGATGATGAATACATTGTTCATGTGGAAGATGTCATTCATGAAGTACTGAAAGGTCACAGGGGAATTAGTCATTCCGAAGAACATTACCAGATACTCAAAAAGGCCATAGCAGGTGCAGAACACCGTTTTCCACTCATGTCCTGGGGCAATCTGGACTTTGAGTAAATCTTGGCCTTGCAGAGTCGGTTGACAAGGTCTCCAATGAGAGGTAGGGGGTACCAGTTCTTCTTGGTGATCTTGTTCAGGCCCCGGTAGTCAACACAGAGGTGGAGGGACCCATCCTTCTTTTTGGTGAAGAGGACTGGTGCTCTGGCCATGGAGATCGAGGTGCAAATGAAACCCTTACCGAGCATGTCATCAAGGTAGTCCTTGAGAGCCCGGAGTTTGACTTTGGACATGTTGTAGACTTTGCTGAGCAGGGGGGTGGTGCCATCCTTAAGGTCAATCTTGTGGTCGTAGAGACAGTGTGGGGGGAGGTCCTTGGCACTACCTTTGGAGAAGACATCAGCAAACTCATAGTACTCAGGGGAAATGACCTTGGCAAGGATCTGAGCCTCTGTTTTGGCAGCGGGGCTACTGTCCTCTCCCCAGAGGTGTTCTTTGGGCAGCATTGGGGACACCTGAAGCTCGTAGGCCAGGGTATCATCTTGGAGGATGCAAGCGAAGGGAGTAGCACTGATGATCTTGATGTCCAGAGGTTTGAGTGGGTTTGTGGAGACGTCCAAATCAGAGGAGCGTCAGGGCAAGGGGGAGTGGTTCTAGGCTGCGTAGTGGGGCCTCTTGTAGCAGTTTTGGGGGACATTGGGTGGAAACTTGATGGGGTCCTGTCAGGGTGAACAAGGAGGTCCAGGGTCATCCAGGGTCCAGGGGTGGAGAGAGATGGTGGCTCCTGGGATAGGGAAGGTCATGGTGAGGTCCCTCCAGTGGATGTCAGGGTTGACCTCATGAAGCCAGAGGAGACCCAGGACAATGGGACTTGACTCCGGGAGCTGTGTTACCAGGAGGTTGGCAGGGAACATCAGTCCATTGTCAAGGGTGAGCATCGTGAAGTGGCCCCCGGATGATGAGTCCAGGAGCACCAGTTCCATCAAACAAGTGTAGTTTGAGA
>QFEW01000504.1:0-16610 GCA_003316525.1 Termitomyces eurrhizus
CGCTTTTGCCCAATGTCTGAGTGTGGCGTTAATGATACAATTTTTGTAGGCCTGGTGGAGTTCCGCCAGTCTTCCAGGGGTAGAGGAGCATCAAAACGAAAGAGCATGAGATCGTCTTATTTTATTGATTCAAAGGAATGGAGCTCATTTATAAGGTCCTTCATTCGAATCCATAACATTACGGCGGGGACAATGTAGGCTTTGGGGCGCACTACCATCAATAAAACAGAGAATATGAGCCATTTGAATATCGCAGAAGCTAGTTGTTTAGAGTACAGAGATCGTAATCGTGGTTGTGGCGCCTCCCTCATACGAAGTAATTATAGGAGGTGGCGACTAGTCCAAATAGGAGCATGATGCTTTCGATCACAAAAGATACACTAGATGTGGCGCTGACGACATGGGTATAATTGAAAGCTAACCCACTTGAGTGACAAGGAGGTCGGAAGATGTGTCGAAAGCAGTCTAAGTCACGTCGTTAGTCGTGAGGCCGCCTTTGATCTTCCGAATTTGGCCTCCTTGCTTGTCCATGTTGACTCCCATCATGCACAAGAGCCGAACTACTTAGACTTGACCTTGCAAGCACTCCAGCAACTGTTCGTCAAATTCTGTCTTCTCAGTTCATACATGAGTAACAATGTCCCGCATTCCGCTTCCTATGAATGCTGTGATTCCGAATGTCCATTGACCTTTCTCCACGACGCTAATGTCACAAACAGGCTCACCAACATGCTGCAAACGCTGATGAACACCTGGGAAATGGACTTCTTATATTGGCACACGAGGAACACTTGAAGGCTGCTGATGCTTACCTTGCTGCTGTTGAACGCAGCCATGATGAATCAGTTCAGTCAGGATCCTGTTTCATGTGTGCTGGAATGCTCACCAAGTTTTGTCTTCCCAAAGACAAAGCGGACGCTCCGGCTTCTATACACAGTGGATGAGTCTCCATTATTATCTACACGCGGCTAATAGTCTGGAAACCCGGTAATTTGTTATTTCTCTATATTCGTCGGCAGACTAGGCCACACTTCTCTTGCTGAGGACGCCGAGAGGAACAGCACAAAGGTCTATCCGTCATTCTCTTCCTACGATCGCGATATCTTCCAATATATCCTAAATTCCTCCTTCCACGTCCATGCCAATTCTATCCTCCTTCGATGGTTGCCATAACAGACTCATACAAAATCGCTCCAGCCAACAGTACACATACAGCGAGCGCCATTTTTAGGCATAGACTATCATTGCCGCTAGTCACCGTGCCCAGGTAATTTCGAGGGGTAAGATCTTCCGTCGTACTGCTGTTGGGTCTTTGGCCTTTTGAACAGCACCATTGACGCTAAGGGGCGGCAGTGGTGAAATTGACTAGAATGATCATTCCAGTCCTGAGTCTTGAGAGACAATGTTTGCTGTCTGATGTGCAACCTTCCATAGTTCTGATGACCACGCTATCATGATTGTTTCTCATACGTTAAAGGATTGAAGAGTACGAAAGAAGACGTATGACATTACTTTCAGAATATGAAACATTCATGGTAACTTGTACAGTCGATCATCTACCGAGCTGCCAAACCTCTGAATGTCCTAGCTTTAACTTTGTTCTCGATTTCAAGCCTGTGCTGTTCGCTTGCTGCCTTGAATGCGCATTACCATGCCTGAAACCCTCCAGAAACAAAAATGCTATCAAAACTGGTCAGTCATCCGAATAACGTATTAAAAAGCGCCCTCACTTGCTTCCGTACAGAAACTCGATGCATCGCTCGCCAACCACGCGACAACGCCTCGAAGTTCGTCCGGCCGACCAATGCGACCCATTGGTGCACTATCAGACCACCTCTTCAACGTCTCTGGTTGCTTCAGTAATTCTGCTGTCATTCTAGTAATTTTGGGTTATAAGCTCAAGTCCACAAACATGAAATAGACACATACGGGCTGCGGATGAATCCTGGAGAGATTGAATTCACACGAATCCCTTTGTTTCCAAGTTCACATGCCATACTCCTTGTCATCTGAAGCACAGCTGATTTGCTTGCTCCGTATGCAACTGCATCATCTTCCTGAACAGTCTCGGTAAGAATTGACCTGTAATTGGATCCAAAACCTTACTTTCAAGCTCCCATGTCCAGCAATCGATGATATCAAGATAATACTCCCTGGATTGCCAAAACGAAGCATCTGCTGTCCCGCAGCTTGGGCCGTATATAGCGACCCGTTTACATTTGTGTCAATGACCTTAGGTACCTCAGTCCTTTTCTACTGGTTTTAGGAGAACAAAACATACCTCTTGGTAAGGACCATGAGGGTACTCGATGGCCTCCTCGTGAACTTTAGGAATAATACCTGCAGCCGTGATACACACGTCCATCCTTCCCTCTTTGTCTCCAATTACTTTCACCTTATCCTACATTCCTCTCTGGTCTTGCACATCAGCCGACACATACTCGATCCGACCACCTAGTTTTTTCACAAAGTACTCAGTACTCTTCCACTCCTTCGATGGTTCTGAAGGCAGGTCAAGACAATAAATCACCCATGCTCCCAACTCGCATGATGCAAGAGCCATCTCCAGCCCAAGACCACGGTTGCTGCCAGATACAATTTCTACTCGATCTTTGAGAGAAAACTCTTTGAATATCTTGGGCCGTGGCACTACTTTCAGATCAGCAGCTGCCTGGATTGCAGCGCTAACGGCCAGGGGAGCCAATGGTGAACTACACTGATTCATGGGCACCTGTAACATGGCAGTGGTTGTTTGAAGACTGTACTTGGCCAATAGCAATGTGCTATTTTCTAATCATGCAACACCAGAGCCGTATGACTTTGGAACTGGTGATGACCAGGAATGGTACGTAGATGACCTCATAGGTCATAGGTGGACAAGGGGAAACCTCGAATTCATGGTAAGGTGGAGCTTAGGTGATACGACCTGGGAGCTGCTGGTAAATTGCAAGGATCTTGCAGCAATGGACCGATACCTGGAGCTGCAGGGCATGAAATGCTCTCAACAGCTGGCAAAATGTGCATAGAGCACATGAGGTGGTGAATGTGGATGAAGTCCACTTTGATATCTGGTTAGTGACTGGGTGGCGACTAATTGTGGCTGTTTATGCCACTTTGATAACCAGTGAAAGACCAGGTGGCAGATATTTGTGGTTGTTTACAACACTGGCAGAGTTAGGAGATTTTTTTTCTCTCTTTTCCTCCTAAGTCCCAATACAAGTAGCTGATGTGTTGTCTGAAATGGCCTATTGGGGGCCGAAAAAAAGTAGAGCCTGCAAGGCTCTAGTGGAAGGAGGAGACCCCAGAATATACAAAGTCAACCTTATTCCGAGTACCAGAGGCAGTGGCCGTATCTGGTGGTGAGCCAATACCACTCAGCAAGCATGGCCTATCCAGGCTGCGAGGAGCTGCTTCCATACCAGACATCCCTCCACTCGCAAGAGATGGAGGTTGATGATGAGGGGCACTATGAGCACCTGAAGGACAGCACTTGCTAAGAGTGCTATTATCAGGTACCACCAGCATGCTCGCATACGTTGATACCGATGTATGCAGGTGCAGTGACAGGACCGCCATTTGTACCATGGGTGCATTGGCCCATGATAGAACTGTATATGGAATCTGCACCACAAGTGCAGGACTCAGCAGTGCCAGATGCACTCCTTAGCCAATTGGAAGCAGCGGGACAGCTAGTCCCTGCAACTGCATCCTTTCTGCAGGACAGTTTGGCCATTGTTGTAATGAAGGGGTTGCTCAACCAGATTGAGCTGATGAAGAGGCAGCACATATCAGCGCTGGAGCAGATCAACCATGCATCTAAGTGCAAAGTGTCATCCTTTGAGGAACTAACTGCTGATGACGCCAACTGTGGTTGGGTGCGCTGGACATATACGCAGTACAACACCGTCTCCAGCGCTTGGCGTGCATAGTTGTGAGGAGTCCTGACAGGGTCCCAGTGTGCTCAAGCAAAGGTGATAAAACGATGCACTAAATTATAGCGCTTCGGAGGCTACCTGGCAGACGGTAAGCGTCGTAGCTTAAACAAAGATATTGAAGAAAAGATGAGTAGTGCAGCGTATTGTGCCTGTAGGTGGCACCGTAAACGACGAAGACAAGATAGATGAGGCTAGCGCCTGACTTAGTGACGAAGTCAAAGAAAGCTAGCACAATTTGAATGCTAAGTGTAACTGTGTGCTTAAGAGGTTACAATTTGTTGTTATATACATGTAAAGTAGCTATTTTATATATTATGCGCTACCGTGTTTGCCAAGATAAAAGTCCATCTGCAGCGCTACCTCCTAGCGCCTCTTCTTGTGGTTTCCTCTAACGGCGACCTGTCAACGGCAACCTTTTGCACATGGATAACGGTGACCAATGGCATTATGACCCACAGCGACCAGCAGCAACTCTATATTGACTTAGAATTGTACGAGTCTGCTCACTTTTACTATAACTCCAATTGGCCAGGCTGTTCCGGGGTATGGTCGGAAAATCCTCAACAGATGCCGTGAGCGCTAATGTCAGCGCTACTCATTGTACCAGTTCCTGACAGGTCCAGATGTCAGATTTAAGTATATCCAGTACCGCCGTCATTGATCCTTTTAGACTTCTGATTGAAGTGCCTCGTCAAATAGCAGCGCCTGCTGCTGGCTCCTTCTGGAAGTGATCGGGGTTTAGTTAAAGTCCCCTCCCACTGTCGTGTTAGCGCTATATGTTCTGAGCCTCCTTCATCTTTGGGATAGGTGAATGGAGTGTGCTGAAGGCCTGGTAGCTAGCGGTTAGGGTAAATGGCTAAGTCCTGTAGTAGATTGCCAGAGCTAGGGCTGCTCTATATTCCCAACTGGTCGCTAGAGTCTTCAGTACGTCAAGTGTCGGTTGGCCTATAATGTCCCTTGATGTGCTCAGTCTGAGTAGAAGCCTATCAACATTGTTTTTTCCCAAGAAATATATCAATATTTCCCCACTAAAATAGTTAGAAAAATTTTCACCTTTTTCCCAACTTTTTCCCAATGAAAAATACTATCTTTTTACCATCCTTTTCCTAGAAATAGTGCATTTTTTAGGAAAAAAGTGTGAAAAAACAGCATTTTTTCAGAAAAACAGTGGCAAAAGGTGACATTTTTCCTTGTAAAACAGTTGAGAAAAAGATAAACATTTTTCTAAATATTTTGGTGAGAAAATGCCTACATATTTCTTGGGTAAACACCACATAGTAGTGGTATAACAGGTTTCTTTTGTACATTTTCCAATGGAAATACTTTCCAGTGCCAGCAGTGCAAGTGCCGTGATGCCCGTGGTTTCATCTCCGATGCCCGCTTGGGCAAATCAAACGCTGTGATTTGTCAACTGGTAATTGTTGAAATTCAATTTATTAGTGACTACGTCACCGCATTGGTTTTGAATTTCTTTGTACTTCTACCACGATGTCCTCTGTCCCTCTTCCTTCTCGCGAACCAAACCCTACAAATGCCGCCCCTGTATGGCCCATAACTTCGTCACGTTCGGGCGTCACTGTTCCTCTACCAGCCAACTGTGCCAGGCCTAACCGCCAGGATGGCATCTGCTGCAAAGAACTAAAAGCAGAGGAGCGAACACTCATTGACCCCGACATAGTGCGCGACGTGTGAGGCCTTTTCAACCGTTTTTTCTTGAATCTTTTGTCCTCATACAAGCATAGTGTCATTGGTCTTTCCGATGGCCTCACAGTACCCTTCGCCCTAACAGCAGGCCTATCTTCCCTCGGCGAATCAAGGCTCGTAGTCCTAGGAGGTGTCGCGGAACTCATTGCGGGTGCAATATCAATGGGCATCGGCGGTTTCCTCGCGTCTCAGTCTGAGCGAGATCATTACAGGTATCTCCGACATCAGACCGCGGCGAGGGTCGTTCGGAGTTGCGATGGAGAGATGGAACGCGAGGTTTCTGAGGTGCTTGCGCCCGTTGGTGTCGATGAGAAGACGTGCAGGTCCGTTGCGCAGTCTCTTAGGGAGGTCGAGATGCAGGTGCATGCACCCGAGGGTGGACATCCAACGGACGAGGAGATGGCGTTGCGCTGGAGCGGCCAGGTCGGGCTTACGGCATTTTTACTCAAGTTTGGTCTCGGATTAGGTGAGTCCGGGTCTCGTGCTTTCATGTCCTACGTATCTTCGGTGTTCTATATCCGTTGGCTTTGTTGCTCCTATTTCGTCCACTGGCGACCTTTTGTAATGATGAACACCTGGCTGATCTTCGTATCTTAATTTTCAGAGGAAGTTCCGACCCGCAGACTGTACATCTCGGCTTTTACCATTGGAATGGGATACCTTATCGGTGGCCTTATTCCCCTCTTGCCGTACTTCTTCATACCGCGAGCACATGTTGCATTGATATACTCATGCATTGTGACCGGTGTTGTTCTGCTTGTTTTTGGAGCGGTCAAATCTCATGTGACAGGTGCAGGTATGGGAGCTAAGGGATATGTATACGGAGCGTTCAGCACGCTGCTTGTCGGAGGAGTTGCAGCGGGTGCAGCGTTTGGGATTGTCAAGGCGCTGGAAACGTGATACAAAAGCCTTTCCCCCCCTTCTTTCCCCCTTTCTTTCCCCTCCTTTTTGTCTTCGTTAATTTTCCGCACACCCGTTTGGCTTTCTTCTCCCTTTGCAACCCATGTAGAAAAGTAGTACCCCAATTTAAATTAATTGTGACCAAAGGAAGATAGATGAGGTTTTTTTACTGCATCTTTCTAACCATGAGACTAACTACCTGACGATCTTAAAAAAAAACAAAAGGAAAAACAGGAATACGAATGAAAAATAAACTGTCCCGGAGAGACTTGAACTCTCGATCTTCCGATTGAGAGTATTAACAGTCGGACGCCGTAACCAACTAAGCCACGGGACATCGGTGATGTTGTTACCTTTATGTATGATATGCTCTCGTGGTAACGTCCTTGTGAATTGACCGCCCGCAGACAATTTATAAATCATGCATGGGTGACACCTTTCTTTAACCCTCAATCTTCTGCTGCTTGAAAACGCTCGGTCATCGATTTACGAATATCGACAAGGTCAAAATGGCGCCCACGCCTTATCAATTGCTGGACTCACTCGGGTTGTCAACATAGCAGCATCAAACTAAAATTACTAGCGATTGTCCTATCTGGTTGTTCAGAGAAGTTTTTTCGTAATGTTCGGCTGTTGTGTCGCTGGGCGGTTGCTTCAAACCAATCTTACGAGAATTGACGAGACCCACGCGTATTTTGAGCTGCCAGCTGCAAGTACAATCAACCATTTGACAGTTTTTCTACTTGGAACTGGTGCGTCACGATGTGCTTTGCCCATGTCCATATATGCTGACGGTTTCTCTTGGCATGAAGTGCCATTTCCAGATGGCTATGGTGCGACGGTACACTTTTTTTGGCCCGGAAAAGGTTTCCAGCTGCTTGGAATGTGTGTTTGTCTGCCCGGATGCACTTAAAGTCTTTAACACCACGTTCGAAATAGGCTATCCAACGAGAAACCTTCAGCAATATTCCGTCTTCGTGGGACCTTCAACCAGCCAGGGTCTTCCTCTGCAGCTCACACCGCTTTCTCGACCACTGGAGCTTCTACACCCGCCAGTGCGAACGATGTTACTGCCATTCTCGGTCTAGCGATAGAACCTCTGTCCCAAATCCAGCTCGAACTAGAAGCCCTGCCCCACTCACTCGCCAAGCCAACCTCTAATCTGGGACAAGATCCGACATTGCTCGCGGAGCGCATTGTAAAACATCTATTCAACTATATTTCGGGATTTGTAGGAGGTAGTGTGACACCCGAACTATTCGTGCCGATGAGTGTGTTTGCGAAGTGGTATGACATCTTTCTGGGAAAAGTGAGGGCTGGTGGTATCGGATTCTTGGAAAGGATAGAGTAGGGTGTGTCTGGTTCGCGATTTGTTCGTGATCTGTGATTAGTGCCTGACCAGATCCACATATGTTGTCGTGTACCACGTATGCTACGTCCCCTGTCCCCTTCGACCACTGTGGTAACCATTATATACAATCATGATACTCGTCCTACCCTTTATCTGCACCTGCGTTGAATGCGAATATAATATTTGGGTCGCACAAGAGAATCAACTGAAGCCATTAGAGATATTGATATGACGGAAGAATGCCCTAACATTAACCAGCCGTAATACTTTATTTCTTGACTGTGAGAATAGGTAGATGCAGGAATAGAGTCTTACCAATTGATTCTTGCACATTAGCACATATTCTGAGCTATTCTGCGGAGTACACGTGACCCAGCTTTTGCAAGGTATCGACTGCAAGGAATGTATTTTTAGCGGCATACGTTCCATCAAGCTACATCTGTCTTGCCTCTTTTGATGATCCTTCAATCTAAGAACCATATATCATGATGTCTAGTCCATTCGAACTTGTCTCTCAGAACCTCAGAAACTTAGGCGCGATTCCTGTTCGCGAATATCTAGCATCATTGCGGCCTGCCCAAGTCCAAATTGAGACTCACACTACCCAGCCCAGTCTAGGTTTCTTGGAGGAGTCTCGAATGTACGTAGACGAGGAAAACAGCGAACCGGAGATGAAGGCTGTTAAGTTAGGATTTGCGGAAGATGAAGATGTAATGGCTATCGAACACGCATGTGAAGGCCGATGTGCGCATCCCACGTGGGTATATTATTGCCCACTGGACTCTAATTCAGCTGTTCGTAAGCTTTGCGTCTCGCATAATTGTTTACCGAGTCATGCTGAGGGTATTACAGAATGGGGCGCAGCCTTTCGTGTCGACCTCCCTCTTCCTCAGTTTTACGCGACGGACCAGATTTACCCAAATGAGAAGGAAGCACAGTCCGCTTGTGCTCGGATCGCAATATCAGAAGGCGTTTTGAAGGAGATTAAAGCCTTGCACCCGTCCTCACAAAGTTCAGGCGCCATTAACGAGTCGTCTTGCGACATGTCGTTACAGATGTGGTTTGACAAACTTCCGCGGCCTTTACCATCTTTCTTCGACGACAAGGTACTTACAGAGATACACGGTGCTGTGACATTGGATTCTTGGGCTGGGAAGGCACGGGGTGCGCGCTTCAAGATGCATTACTACTTTCCAACTTTTGGCCTGGAGCCTCACCGCTGTAGGTGCTGTTGTCTTTTCTGAGTCCATTCTCTGATTTAAAACGTTTAGTATACGGTTGCGTACTTCGTATACATCGACCAAAAGAGTGTCGTTCCTTCTTCGTTGACCCCGTATTTTCTAAACGTTTTGACGCTAAGACCGCGGTCTGCCTCTTGGCGATCTCTCGAGGCGTGGAAGATTACTTCTCATCGGTTGCAAACGAAGTTGCCAACATCATCGCGCCAGATCTACGAGCCTTCGCAAGCGAGCAGATCATTCCCCTCCTCAATCAGATGGCACCCGGCGACTCACGTCACTACTCTTACCCAATGGACAGGAATGGTTTTCAATTTCAATTCTGTGTCAATCAGCAGCTACTCATCTATCTGATTTTAGCATTCGGATGCACTCTAACCGTTGGCGTCGGGCCTGATGAGATAGAATACTCCACCGAACCCGAGTTTAGTAGCAAAGCAGATGCCAAGATCGCACTTCTGCTCGTCGCTGCTACATATGGTCTCATCGAGTTCATAAATTACGGTCACACTCCTCAAGACTTCCGAGCCCGCTGGGTGGCCGTCGAAGCTCAAGTGTCTAGCATGCCAATCACTTTTACAACCCCAATACGACGGAAACGTGATCGCGTTGAGCCTCAACCGATACCAGTCATGAAAGAGTCAAAGAAGTCCAAAAAGAAAAGGAAGCAAACGCAAGCCACAGCAGTGAAGAATGGCGAAACTGCTACGCTCCTCATCAAGGAAGCCACCTCCAGGACCTCACATTCCTCAAGTGGTATGCCGGGCGAGAATTCCCTTACCACGATACCAATGCCCTTTACCGGTGGTGGTAGCCTTCCTCTCGCGTCCTCCACATACTTGCCTCCCGTCCATGCACCTCATCTCGAGCAGGTGGGGACGTGGCCCACTTCGTTACGGGATACTTCGAGGTTAAATTCCAACTCGATGTGCTTACAAACGTACTCGCAGTATTCACATCGTCCTACCCAGAATCAATATGAGCGTTTTGCAGGACATATGGATCCTTCGTCTCAGCAGATAAAGTATGGGTACTGCGATGCTGGGCCTCGGTAGATTAAGGCTTTGCTGCATCTCCGAGCAAACTTTAGGCCACTATTATTAGTTGCTTTTAATTAGCATGAATGTACTGCTGAAGGTGAAAGGTAGACTTCTTATTCGTTGTTATAGCATGTCCCGGGGTGTATGTAAGTGAGCCACGTATAGTCTTTCCATCCTTGCTCTCACAGAATGGAAACTGAGAAAGCCAACCTTCGACTAAGTGTTGAGTGTCCTCTACGGATACGGACAACTTTATAGGTTTCTGTTTTTAGTTGGTATTCATCCTCACCGTATTTCCCGCCACCCTTGGGAAGATTATCATTCTTTATTCCGAACCTTATTTTCCCCTGTAAATTACTACCTAGCTTCCTTCAGCTATCTACGCTTCTGCGTCTGACTCCTGAGGACTTATGACTTAATGCGTACCCTGTTCTACAGAGAGGTTCAGTCTTGGTCACTGTGGCTGCTAGCAGTAACAACTTGAATGGGGAAGACAATGGTCACAAGGAAAGACAGAACATTGAGAGATCGATGACTTGGAAATCATGAGAAGTGAAGTGGTCACAGGGTGAAGTCTTTGTCTGAGATGGCGGTGTTCACAGATCGATTTCTTCTCATGACCACATGTTATTGCAAGTCTCACCATGCCTCTGCCATCCTCAGCTGGTTGACTGCTCAGATATCACTATAGAACTTAAGGTAATTTGCAACATTCTGACATTCATATCCTGCATTTCTGATGAAGCCCCCAGAGTTCCATTGTCAATTTACAAGTTGAGCATTGTGTCTGTGGGCTATCCTCTCTTAGTAGTGGTCTCACCTTTGCTGTGCATTTAGGTCTTTTGTCTCCATGATTTTCAATACCTTGCAAGTAACTAAATAGTCACCCCCGCTTCTTAGCTCCGTAGAGTAGCTTGCCGGTGGTTAAATTTCATTCATTCATTCATTCATCATTGTCATTGCTCTCAGAATCTAGGAACCCAGGGTTTCTCCGAGAAAGGGGATTTCCAAATAGTTTTATCTGCCCTTGATTATATAAATATCTCAAGAACGTGGGTTTCTCCGAGGAAGAGGGTTTACAAATAGTTTTATCCTGCTATACAAATTATCGCAAGAACCTGAGTTTCTCCGAGGAAGGGAGTTTCCAAATAGTTTTGTTGGTTTATTCTTACTACTGTCGTGTGGTCTGGAAGTAAATTTTTTGCCATTTTTTTTTTGTCGCTCTATCCCTATGTCGTATAGTCTTCAAATTTTCAATTCATCTTGAATACCTTTGTTTGACACAAGACTAATATATGAGTTGATTGATATGATATCGTATCGTAGGGTAACTTAATACACACCTCAGTCGGGTAGTAAACGACTGAGGTACCATTGTCTCCGTTTCCGATCCGTATCCTTGGAACTGTATAGTTCTATTTTTTCTCCCCTTACTTCCCTCTGCGGCGCACTTGCGGTTGGTCACGTGTCCTCTACGCGTGCCGCGATTCCCAACCAATAACCTTCTGAGCTAGTATGAAATAATTTTTTTAGGTGAAACTGTAACATGTGAGAGACGTCGGCCCATGACCGAGGGAGAGGTACCAAAAAACCGGGAAGTGAAATTGTTGTCACAGTCGGGTCACAAGCTATGCTCCGCTTGAAAGCCGACTTGTCGAATCGTCGAAGATTTGTCCTTAAGTATGCAAGGTTCGTCATATTTAATACAATACTAATGCCACATGTTTCAAATTACTCATACTGGTCTCAAATTATATAGAAGTATCTGAAGTTCGAAATTTGTTTCATTGTAGCTTACGATCAGTTATTGACTTGATTCATTTCGAATTTCAGATTTCTATTGGGTCAACGGATACAAAGCTTTATTTTGTACAATATCAACAATTGCGTCAAACCAATCATGGGCTTGATGTTTCTCGAAAGACCTTCTCTGATCCTCTATACAACTATGGCCTTAACAATCTTCCTAATATAAAATTGAGGTAGTATCCGGCATGATTTAATGGTGATGTCCGGAGATGTCTGTTCTTGTCCCGTTTCCATACCTGCAGATAATTCATGATAAATTATTTCCTTATTAATAACTTTATAATTTCTTTAGACTTACAGTCCACCCGAATAACCAATGAAAGCCGAGTATGCGGGCAGCTGACTAGAAACACTTAGTAATACTCAGTGTTGGCACGCTATGCAGGGCAACGGCTGAGGTGCAACATGGTGTAAAAAGGTTTATAGATGTTCTATGTTACGGAATGACTGGGACGTTGCAAGTAAACTTTCTGCATGTGTCAAAGTAAAATAACATGTGACGTCCACGTCCACAGTACGGGTCAGCTGGCTATTCCAACAATAGAATTGCACTTGATGATGAAAATGGAAGCTCTAGCGTTTTACTATAAATTCCGGTCAAGCTTCGACAGCAATTTATGGTGAAAGATGCCTACTCACTTCTCAGAATCTGGGTCCATTATCTTGCCTGACGACATTCTTACGGAATGGCCCTGGAAGCGCAATATCAATCCTCACTCCCTTCAAGTTGCAGCAGAATCATCAGCATGGATTGATGCTTTTCTTGGATCCACGTCCCTTCATGTGCGACGAACCTTTGACATTGGTCATTTTGGTGAGTTTACCTGCTGGCTGGTCAGTGAATGGTCTAGAAGTAGTAGCTTTTAATCAGGCTTACTCGCATCTCTGGGATATCCTCTGGAGAATGACGGTCAGTATCCATGCCCTCATTCTTCTTTGAATTTCGACATACTTTGGATGCAGATGTCTTTCGTGTGGGCTGCGATCTCATTAATCTCCTCTTCTTACTTGATCTTAAGACTGACAATGCGACGCCTCATGAGGTTCAGCAGCTGGCTAGTATAGTCATGGATGCTATACACAATCCTGACAGGATAAGGCCAGCTGATGAGGATATTGTCGGAGAGGCTTCTCGACAGTAAGTTCTGAGTCTATTTTGATGACTGAAAGTGATTGCTTTACTCGCTCGTTCAGGTTTTCCAAGTTGTTATCGTCGAAGTGCTACAGTGGAGGGGCACACCGTCGGCTCATCAAGGAATTCGAGAGATTCATCACTTCGATTACTCAACAAGCTCATGACCGGGCTCAGAATTATATCAGGAATTTTGACGAGTATTTTTCGGTCCGGCGTGACACAATTGCCGCAAGGCCGCTATTTGCACTTTGTCAATCGAAGCTCAATCTTCCGGACGAGTTCTTCGATCATCCTGTCGTTCAAAAACTTTCCAATTCATGTGTGGACCTAATCATTCTCGGTAATGTAAGCTTTAGATCTTCTCTTATTTTTTGCATTTTCATTTTGGTCTAGGACTTGTATTCGTATGATGTTGAGCGAGCTCGTGGCGATGATAACCATAACCTCGTCACCATTTTGATGCGTCATGAAAATACTAGTCTGACTGAAGCAATCGAACGGATCGCCAACTATTGTTCAAACCTTTTGCATGATTTTCTGGATAACCTCGGCCAAGTCCCGTCATTTGGTGAGGGCTTCCAGGACGACGTAAAACGCTATTTGGATGATCTGGGTAACTGGGTTAGGGCAGCTGATTGTTGGAGCTTAGAGAGTCCCATGTACTTTGCCGCGGGTGGAATGGCAATCCAACAGAGTGGAAAGGTCGTACTGACTTCCAAAACCTTTTAGATCCGATCCAATGCCCTGGCCTTCTTTTTTATGTTTTGCTACCTTGTAAGATTACAAGACGATATTGAAGACAGACACATACTCGACATATGCATCCGTATAGTCTATATGTAAACAACCATGGACACATGTACACATAAGAAGCACGTACAGCAAATAAAGGCAAACAAATGCGCTCTGACGAGCGCTCTTTTACTGTCATGTGTCCGGGAGGTGAAATTTTTAGCCGTTTTTTTTCTCTAGCTCTATTCCTTGGGTGTAAAGTCTCTAGACTCTCAGATCATCTCAATTTGTATCTAGTCTAGTATATTGCATTTTTTTATAGAGGGATTCGTAACGTGTGAGGGATGTCGGCCCATGACCGAGCGAGAGGTACCAAAAGATCGGTAAGTGAAATTGCTGTCACGCCGGGGTCACAGTTATGGAAGCCGACTTGCCGAATCGTCTACCCCTCGTTGCTCGTCCTTGCTGGTCTCGGTCATTGCTGGTCTCAGTTCATGTCAGTTATGGAGAGTATATCTCACAAGTTAGTTACTCATATAAGCTAGGTGGGGATATCAAGCCCTGACTTGAGTACTATGGGCATGGGTGATGGATTGGCAGGGAGCTGAGCAGGATAAGGGTGACTTAGGGAAGATGGGTGTATAGGAGGTACAGAAGGGGAGAGGGGATGAGGTGATGTTGGTCATGTTTACAGTTTGCTTGAATCCAAGCCTTGATTGATTAAAATGCCTCCTCAATTAGATTTAAATCAGGTGAATAGACAAAAAGGAAAATAATATGCATTCCACTACACAGTGTCAAAATCATACTACTATTCAACCATTTCTCATATATAATTTCCCTATTATACTTGCATGGTCTATCCACAAGCACAGAATTTTCATCTAGCCAAGGGTTCATCTGATCTAGGACATTACCAATGAGATTGCTGAGTATCTTTGCTGTAATTAGACAATCTTGGATATTAAGTGCTAATATTCCATCAAGAAAAAGTGCTTGCTGAATAGAATACATTGTTTCAACAAGTTTAACTCAATCTGTTTCTAACTGAATAAATAAAAACCTAGTATTTTCCTCTGATAAAGAAGTTATGGCACCTTGCATGTATTCCATTACTAGAATATGCAAATAGATGACTGGTAACTCAGTGATCACACGCACTCTCATTTGCACAAACCATTTGCCAAGACTTGTAGTATGTTCCAATCATTAATTGGTGTTTTGCTCAATCAATTTCATTTCTTTCTTTAGCTGGGTGAGTAATCTGAAACTAACTAGTTATACAGCAAGTGATTGGTTTTATACCTTATGATCTTGAGGAAACCCAATCCCCAGTGTACGATCGAAATTGCAAACACGGTCATGTGATGCTATAGGTTAAATACAACGCCCATGATTGTCAGCGTCATATATTCACTTTCTTCCTTCCCCTCTGCGAAACACACATACAATATGCTTCCACTCGTCCACGCCGCCCACGCTCTTATTATGAATGCGATGGGTTTCATAACCCAGTTCTATAACAACTCGAGCTCTTCCGCTGCCGTCCTTGCCCTCACCCTGACGTCCTCAACCACTACGGGCATCTGCTACATCCTTGAACGTGTAGTGACAACCTTTGACGCAATACCAAAACATGTCACTGCCGCCTATGCACATGTATCCACAAGTACGAATTCAACACTTCACCAGCGTCCCCCAGCCATCAACCACCCTGGCCCTGGACCACGCAGTCAAACGTTCTCCCAAGACATGCACTCTGTTTTTCGTCTTCTTGTTGAGATGGTATATGCCCAAAATGAATATCAGCGTTCAGTCATGGAACGACAGGAGCGACGGCATTCAGAACTGATGGGTCAAATCAGCTTATCGATCTGGACCCTGACCTTTATCGCCGTATTGGGACTCGTTTTTTTCACATTCACTTCGCTATATCGAGTCATTAAACGTTCCACGCCAATACAAACCTCACCACAGCAGAACCTCATACCTGCCAATACACAGCCTTATTATCGACGACGTAACCAAAGGGTGAGCGATGCACACAGCCTTTTTAGCTCCGGACCATGAACCTGATCGCCTTCATCTTTGGTTTTATATCCAAGGTTCAGGCTAATGATAGAAACAGAGATACTGCAACAAACGGGACTAGGGCGAGGGCTGCGGAGCCAGAGGGGTCAAGATTATATGTACCTCCTGGTCGTCGCCGGGCATCAGCCACTCAGTGAGCTTTGATGGCGGTAATAGCTGGTCTTCTATGCCCACGGACGGTTGATTTGTTCTCAATGTGATTTGTATACAATCATTTTCCAGACATTCTTTCGTTGCGGACTGTACACGAAAAGACTACAATTGTACATTAGACCCAACACATACTCTACTTTGTACCACTATAGACCCCTTCAAATTTGCCTGAAGTACTTGTCTGTTTCCGCAGCACAGCCAAATTTGAAGCATTAGCCTAGCCTTTGATATCTTGTTTCCACATGCTCAATCAAGGACTTGGGTTGAGCAAGTATACTTGACGCTTTCACGGCGTACTCCCCGTAAGGGTTAGAAGACTGATCAAGTGGCGTACAGGTCCTCAAACAGTTCAGAAGCATTATATATGCGCGTCGTTCAGGTGTTCTGTAGCAGGCCGTGCCCTACTGGGGGTAACCCATCATGCATCACCATCTGGCAATAATCATTGTACCCTCAGGTCTCAGGCCTCAGGCCCAGTGAGAACGGGATCTGATATAGTCTGATGATATCTGAGAGTTTCTG
>QFEW01000514.1:0-18801 GCA_003316525.1 Termitomyces eurrhizus
ATAAGGTGCTAACAATCAAAGGCACTTGTGAAAAGAATAATAAAGTGAGTGCAGCAAAACAAGCAGCAAAAACACAATAAGTTTTGTAATTTCTAAGCTGTGTAACTGCTGACTAATCAATCATTGCTGACTACAAATTAAATATATATCATAAGATAGACTGGAGTGAGTAAAAGCAAGAAGCTCTGTTTTGCTAGTGATATACAAGTTGGTAAGTGATTTTGTACTATATTGAGTTCACTGTTGCCAAGTAAATAATAATATTAAAGCATAGTGAACTGGAAAATTTTATACCATAGCTCTAAAAGCTTCATAATTCTGCTATCTATCTAATTTACTAAGTGATGCCAGGTGGCAGATTGAGACACTAAACTATTAGTTCATTAAACCTGCTATCTGCAGTGATGTCAAGTACTAAATTGAGACACTAAATGCTGTCAAACACTAAGATTAAATATTAAGCTGTCCATCATTTATAATAGATTATCAATTCTGTCATTAAGCACTGTTGTTAATGACTAATGCCATTTGTCAATTGTCATTCTGTCTGCCATTGGCATTATCATTGATTGGATCTGTTTTTTGCAAAAACACTCTTGATCTGTTACCACCACCTGACTGGTTTCCCACGGTCCAGTGGAAAGGGAGAAAAGAATTCGCAGTACATATATACAGCAAGAGCATAATAAAACAACCGAGAAAGGGGCCAGAGAGGCCACCAGGAGTGAATACAGAGACACACATTCCCCTCTCGCTGATAATGCCCAAAAGTAGATTAGTAGCAGATATAGTTTACGGCTACTGACCTGGGTAATAATGTGTTGGGTGCGCTAAGATTGAGGGAGTCCCAGGCAGTTTTCAGGGAACAAGTCTGAAAAAGAGTTAAACAGCAAGGTTGGGTGTAAGTCAGTAACGATAGTCGGCAAGGAAAGGCGGTAAGGAAGTTGCACCAATGACAAAGTGCGCTAAAAAGGGTAGGAGGATGAACACGGTTAAATGCAGCAAGGGGACGCAGGAAGGAAACTAGAGGCTTAGCAACGACTAAGCTGCGTGATGCCTGCTATAAGTGCTAGGCATGTAGGTTCCATAAGTGTAACTGCGGCAAGCAGGCTAAAAGTGTCCAGCCAGTTGGCGACTATGAACTTAGTCAGCTCAAAAGAAATCTGAACCGTAGGGTGAACTGAGGGGTGTAAAGTGGGGTACTCTGTTCTTTTTCTAACTGATGACAACAGTAAATATTTATAGTGAAGATGAGTTTACTGTCACTAAACAACTAAGCGTTGCTAAGGAGCGGCGAACTGGAAAGAGTGTAAGTAGTCGCTATGCATTAAACTAAATATTGAGAGGTTAACGACAATACTGTCTGTCCAAATAACGAGAAGGTGCTAGGCGATGCCAGGTGCCAAGGTGAAATGCCAAGCTGTCAGTCACGGGGAAATACCATCATTCTAACTCATAAGCGCTGCTGCCAGCTAGTGAGACCACATGCTGCCTGAGTGATGCCATCTGTCAATGCTTGCCGACAGCGTGTTGCCTGCTGTCACTTGTCATTCCTGCTGCCATCGGCACTATCACTGATTGAGTATGTCTCTTGTTGTGCATGACCATTGAGAATGGCTTAAAATGGATAAAACATGTGTGCCAAGTTTGAAACAAGTGCAGCAAGATTTCTGGAGCTGATGCCGAGCCTGCCATTGATGCGCCTAACCTGTGTGGGGTCTTATGCAAAGTTGACACTAGGCAGGTGCAAACAGTGTGAAACCAATGTGTTTGACCAAACAGAGGAACAAGACCCAAGGATACCAACACGACCCAGGAGGAGGCAAGAAGAAACTATGGACATGCAGATGGGCTTGGATATGGAAGCAGAAGAAAGATCAACAGCAGAAGCTGAAGCCATTATAGTATACCAACTTGAAAACCTACGAAGAGAACTCCAACAATTTTCTGACTACTATGTATGGGGAGTATGTGCAATGGACAATGCATATGCAATAGCTAAGAAGTTCATGCCAGAGCTCATAGTAGCAGGTGAGACCCAGCAGCATGGTGGCAATGCTGATTCTGCGTGCGCACTACAGGAAACTGCTGAGCTATGGTCAACAGTCAAAGAACTAGCCAAAGCAGTAAATACCCTGGTGTCATGCCAAGAAGCTAACCTGACGCATAACAGAGAGAACCAAAGAGGACCTTCAGAGATACAAGGGGCTAAGACAGTTATAGCCATGGGACCAGTGTTCAGGCCAACCAAGACCAGCCCAACCCAGCCCAAAATGACTACACCACCTGGCAGAACAACCTCTGCTCATCCAAAGACCAATACCACCCTGCACACCTTATCGTCATCCTACACGGTGAAAAGTTCGATACCAACAAATTGAACCCATGCAGAATAGTAAACTTAATAAACAACTGCCTGGCTCAATCAGAAAATGCAAAGCATCTCTGCGTAGCATCAGCCCTTTACAACTACAACCAAAACCTCGTCATCATGCTACGCAAAGATCAGAAAGATGAAGAGCTGCGACATCACATGGAAGAATTTGTCAACATCTTCAGGGTGCCAGCCCACACCATTGAGATGCTCACAGACAACAAACAATACAAAGTTAGAATCAATAGCATATGGATGGGGAAAGATGGCGAAAACGACCTGAACACCCCTGAAGACCTTTTGGAGGAAATTGAATGGTTCAATCCAGTTATGTCAAAAGTGAAGCTGATAGGTAAACCCAGATGGCTACGAGCAGAAGCAGATCTAAGACATAAAGACTACTTGTTGGTAGTACTGGAATTCGCAAAGGAAGAGGATGCAAAGACTATATTTGAAGGCAGATATATTGCAATGTATACCAACTTCTGTGAGGTTGTACACCATGCAAACAGAGCACCAGTGCTACAGTGCAGCAAATGCTAAACACTTGGTCATCATGTTTCAAAATGCAAGAACAACACAAGGTGCTGAATCTGCGCAGGAAACCATAGCGAAGCAGAACACAGACAACAAGAATTCCACCACATGTGTGAGGACTCAGAAGAGACAGAAAATGGAGAGCAGCAGAAGAAGACAAGTGCCAAATGTGCCAACTGCGGAGGAGACCACCCTGCGATGGAAAGGAACTGCCCTGAGAGAAAACAATATCATATGAAACCCAAAAACACCTGCAACACTCCAATCCTCACCGAATCATTTTGCAATGCATCCCAGCCCACTGGAAATGTCACGTTAACTCTGTGAGGAAAGTTCCAACAACAATCACTACAGTAACAGCACAGCATTTGTATCGCTACTATCACACCAAACCGGCATAGAGTACATTAGTTACTCTACCTCCACCTCTTAGCCCTGTATTGCAGCTTGCCGGCGGTATAAGCCAATATCATTCATTTATTCATTCTGTTTTTTGCTATATGTAGCTATTAAATATTGCCAAAATTAGTCAAATTATGTGTGCTAAAATATTTTAAGCTGATATTATGCTGCTGTGGCCTGCTATTAGTGTGCTAATCCTGTATGAAATCCTATTACTATATGCGATTTGATTTTTAACATCTAATGCATTTTCTACTTTTCCTTTCTTGATAATTTTACTAGCTTTCCTTTCTTTATAAATTGTGCTTATTAGCTATAATTTTTGTGGATAGCCTTTCAGATTTGCAATAAATAGCTTTTAAATTTTTTTTTTCTTGTGTATGTCTATGACATGTAGTGCTTTATTATTGTGTAAGTACATGGTGCATGTGTTTATAAATTTGAAGAATTTGATATATCAAAAATCATTAAGTTTCTGCATAAGCTTATCAAGCTGTTCTCATGTCTGAATACTTTCAATTAGTAGTTGAAGAGCAGTATTTGTTTTATAGTATACAGTTTAAGCTAGAACTATTTATATTGAAAGTAGAGATATAATATAGTATAAAATAATGCTTAAAAAGAATTAAGATTGATAAAAGAAGTTTGTTATAAGATTGGAAAGTCAATTTCAAATTGACTTGCTTGGGCTTCTTTTGCTAAAATTACAGATATATTTGCTAAATTCAAGTTTTTAGTTGATTGTATTTTATCAGCTTCTACTTACTGTGATTACACCACTCTTAAATTGAACTTAAGGCTTTTTATTGCACTAAGAATCTAAAAATAATATTAGCATAGAACTTTAAAATTCATTTTCATACAATAATCACAGACATAGTTATTATTTGACAAAACTGCAACTATATGCAATGTTTTTATGTCAATATGTATTATTTGAAAAAGATGCTGAATTGTCAGATCTTTCCTTTTGATGAGATGTTAAAGGAAAATTGTTGAAATATGGCTTTGGTCATTTTGAAAATTATTAAGCATATACTGAATTAGTAGTTAAGCTTTTAAACATATATTTGATATGTATTAATTTTTCTCTATTCTCCTAGTTAAACTCAACAAATAGGCTAATTTGAATAGCATATTTTAACTAATAGCTTTTAATTATAATAGTGATAATTTTGAATTAAGTCTTACTCACTTAATTATCAATACTATCTGATCAAAATACAGTTTCAGTATGATAGAATATGCTCAGTTCTATTTCTCAGTAACAGCTTTATAATGCAAAAAGTCTAGCATATTGTTGCAACAAACACAGTAATTTAGAAAATATAGTTTCAATATTGCTAAGATGTTGTTAATGTAATAATTGTACATATAAATAATCAAAGTAGTATTTTGATATGGACATGAACTTATATTTTGCACTTTTATTAGCTTTAGTCAAGCTATTCATTTGTCTGTTTATTCAATCTATTAAACACCTGCTTAAATATCTTTTTTTAACTCTCTAATAGCTTTGTTGATGTAGTTTTCACTCTCTATTTAATCATTAGTTTTGACTCTGCATTTGTTTGTTTATTCAACCTATCAAACACTTGCTTAAATATCTTCTTTAGCTCTTTAATAGCTTTGTTAATGTAGTTTTCACCTTTTATTTAATTATTAGTTCTGACTTTGCATGTAAATTAATGACTAGTATGGCACCATGCCCATTGCTATTGACATAAATATAATTCTTCATTGAGATATTGCTTAACTATTAAATAATTTATTGTTAGACTCTTTTATTTTTCTTGAAATTCTTTAGATGATGATAATCTGTATATAGTTCAAAATTAATTTTTGAATTTGAACTATGTATCAAATGTAAGTGTATATTAAAAATGCAGTTCTACATTTTTATTAAAATAATAGATATAAAAATAGTAGCTGCTTAAAAGAATAGTCTGTTTAGCAGCTAAAATTAATGCTCTTGATCAATCTGAAATCAAGCATTTAAGAAGTATATTAGTTGTTTCAATATAACATTTCAAAATTTATACATAATAAGATCAATTTTCAATAGCATAGAATGTATACTATATATTATGTAATGCATTAAAACAATAATAATTCTAATGTTAAGAGAATAACTACTTTGATTACAGTTATATATGTTGTTATTGATTAAAACATCAAAGTATTATTTTGTAAATGCTGTTTAAAAAATTGCTACTATAATTTAAATGCTAGTGTCACTCAGCTTTTATATGTGACAACTGCTGAAGAAATTTAAAAATAATATATATTACTTTTTAAAATTTTCAATCTCTTTACATTGATTTCTTTGTGCAGTTATCTATGGAGTTATGTTAAATTCATCAAATTGCTAATTTGACATAACTCCATAGATGTTTGCATTTGGGCTTTAAAAATAGCATCAATTTAACTATTATTAAACTTTTGAAAAAAATATGTTGCAAATTAAGCAATAAACTTTTTCTATTTTTTAATAAAACAGTGACAAATGTGATTGCTAACAAGAATTTAAAGTAGATAATTGTGTTTCTAATTTACAAGAGACATATTTTAAAGAAATGAAAATATAATTTATATAATATCAACATATGCTATGCAACTAGTTCTGATAAACTTTCTTTTATAAAAATTACTAGAATCAATCTTAATAAAATAGATAACGATATAACTGATATAATGATTGCATTAAAATGTAACTTTTTTAATATTTCTATATGCATTTTTTTTATTCTGATCAATTTGCCATATATTTTCTTGATGCTTTTTTTATTTAAAAATAGCTTGTTGAGCATTTTTAAGACTTTGATAGACTAATTTAATATACACAACTTTTAAGACAAGACATTTCAATATCTAAAAATTTTTGCTGCTATCAGAGTAAAACTTGATAACAAATTAATTATAATGTTTTTATGATTATCTTTATTTTTTTGCTGGCATTTAAGCAATGAGTATAATAATAAAAATAAATTATCACATTTTAAATTAAAAGTTCTTGAAATTTGCAAAAAAACAAATAATGAGAGTAGTATATTGTAATTATATAATGCAAATAACAATTGATCAACAAATGGAATTTGTAATAATTTAATTCAAGTACAAAAACTTAAATAGCATAATTTTTCAATTGATATTATTGAGTGCTTTTTTTAAAGTGATTATTTGAGTTGTTAGATTAGATGTTGAAAATAAAATAACAAATACATATAATAAACACATAGATATTGTAATCATTATATTTATAACTTACAGAAATTTCTGATGAAAATAGTTGATTACAGAATTAATTTGAAGATGTCAATACTTATACTATTTAGTCTGCTAATGTTCCTTCAAACTGCAAAGCCATATAATATCAGTGAAGAAAATCATTAAGAGCAGCATTATAAAACAATTGCATTTCAGAATATTTTTATAAACAGAGTAAATGTCAAGTGCTTATAGCTATCTTAATAAAGTTCTAAATAGCTATATCACAGCTACTGTTTTTAATGTCTTGTTTGGCAATAGTACCAACTCCTTCAAACATCTATTTAATGACAGAAAAGACTTTTTATAAGAGTATATAATATAATAAGTTTCTATATTCAATAACTGAACTGCTATAATAATAGATGAATATTATAAAATAATTGTCTAATATGTAACTCATTGCAATGACTTAAACAGATGTTTTTATAATGCATTGACAATAATCAAATTTGTTCAATATATAAATACAAATAGCATTATTGAAAAAAAATGTTGATAAAATGAGTGCATTAAAAAAGTTAATAATAGAAAACTGCATTTTGAATGCATAATAAAAATATATAACCTTAAGCAAAGCATTGAATATATTTTCTTCAAACTAATTTTCATTGAGGAAACAACTAAAAATAATATAATGAAAACTCTGCAATGGCAAAATTTTGAATTTTTGAAATGAACAATAATAATGTCAATAGTGGTTGAATGCACTGGACGTTATGCAGTACAATGCTGTTTTTAGCATCTAGCATGCATAGTATATAAAGAGTTTTAACAGAGTTTTAATGTGCTCAAGCAAATATAATAAAATGATGCACTAAATAATAGCATCTTAGATGCTACTTAGCAAATTGTAAATGCTGATGCTTCAAAGATATTGCAAAAAAAAAAATAGCACAATGCAATATGCTTATAAATAGTACTATAAATAACAAGGACAATAAAGATAAATCTAGCATCCAATTTAGTAACAAAGTTAGGTCAAGCTAATGCAATTTGAACACTGAGTGTAATTTGATATTCAATGAGTTATGATTTGTTGTTATATAAATGTAAAGTAGCTATTTTTTATACTATATACTACTGTATTTTTAAAATAAGTTTATTTGCAATGCTATCAATTAGTGCCTCTTCTTATAGTTATAATAATGACACTCAAAGTTTGGTCCATAACAAATGTAGTAATAATGTTACTGAGCTAAAAGCTTGTGTTGGGCATGCTTAAGATGTTGAGGAGAGTCTTGGGCAGGTCCTAGAAATCACATTTGTTAAAATAATAAAAAGTTGAGAAGGGGGTCAGTAAGTGTCAAGCATTAAGGTTAGAGATGTCTGTAGAAAAATCAGTAAGTGAAAAGTAGCAAGGTATGCAGCAAGAACATGGGGAGCTTAGCAAGGTCTAAGCAATGTTAATGCCTGCTGTAAATACAAGGCATGAAGATTCCATTAGATAGTGATAGTCTACAACTGCCAGTTACTTCGACATTGCTGACCATAAATGAGATTTAGATTATAAGGAAGACTAGAGTAAGTAGGGCAAGAAACTCTGTTTTGCTTTTTATGTACAAGTTGGTAAATACTTTTTATACTACAAGGAGTTCATCGTCACCAAGTAACTAATAATGCCAAAGTGCAATAAACTGGAAAATTTTATAGGGTGGCTTCAATGGTTTCAGATCCCTACCATCCATTTAATGTGCTTAGTGGTGCCAAGCAGCAGATTGTGATATTAAACTATCAATTTATTAACTTTCTGTCTATCCAAGATGCTAAGCAATGTCAAGTGCTAAATTGAGGTGCTAAACACTGTTAGATGCCAAGGTCAAACACCAAGCTGTCCATTATTTTTGATAAATCATTAGTTTTCTTGCTAAGCGCTATTGTTAATGATTGATACTATTTGTCAGTTGTCATTCTTTTTGCCATTGGTGCTATTATTGAGCAGATCTGCTTTTTGCCATGCACAGCTGTCAAATATTGCCAAAATTGGTCAAATAGCAAAGATATTCTGAGCTGGTGCCATATTGCCATAGCCTGTTGTTGATGAGCTGATTCTGTATAGAGTTGTAACTGTTGATTACGAGCTAGAATAATCTTGTATGTATTATACAGTGCTGAATCAGACCACAGTATTGGATTGACTAAAACTAGAGTAAATACAAGATGTTATCTTATGTAATACTTTACTGGATACCTATAGCATTGTTGACGCTAGTACAAGTGTGACGTCCTGTTATATACCCTCCAATGAGACCAAACACTCAGTTTTAAGGAAGGGTAGAAATAAAAATAAAATATGCACAGTAGTGCAAGCATCAGTCAGAGACGTATATCGCATTGCTGGAAAAGGTTAGTACCATGAATAAGGTAGTAGTGTCTTCAATAATACTTGAGCTCAGAATATCTGAGTGCGCTAGTGCACATACAATACAAGCAGCCAAAAAAACACGATAAAATTGAGAGTAACAAAAAAATATATACATGCTACACTGGAATGTGTGTCAGCCTAGAAATGTTGAGTGTATACTCAGAGTTACCTAACAAAATTAAGTAGGTCTATAACCTGTCCAATGAGGCTCCTGTGACCATGCCCATCTCTGTCACCATTGACTCCTCCTCCAGTGCAACGTTAATCGTGGAAGGAGAAGGCACCAATTCTGTCCTTGATGGAGTAGTTGACCCCTCAACTGCAGGTGAATCTACCACTATAGGCTCAGTAAGCATGATGTTAATCGCAGGAGGCTTGGTGGTGAGTGTATTGTGCACTGATATTTGGTTTAGGAGATTGACCCGGTTTGGGTCCATTCCAATGAGATAGTAGAGGCCATTGGCCTCAGAGTTGACCGAGAGATTGCTCTCCTCATAGTGTTTGAACATAAGACAATAATAGTCATCTTTGGCCATCTTTTGCCATTCATCCCATTGTGGGATTGCGGGAGGGGTGCTATATGTAAAGAGGTGCTCCATGCGCTCACCGTCAATTTGCTTAAAGATGTCTATAGACATCATCGGGGAGTGGAACTGCTGTTCCAGGAAGACCATGCCATAAGTGTAGGCATGATCCATCTAGTCTAGCAGAATCCGGTTGTGTAGGAGGACATGTAACGCGTCATCATTGGAGAAGTTCCATGCCTGCTTGTCAGGCACATGAACTTGATGAATTTCGAGCTTTGGCCCACATTAGGGCTCAAATGGTTGCTTGGGAAACATGGTGTCATATGAGGCAATTGCTTTATAGTATAGCTTTAGCCAGGCCATGATAAGGGTTATGCGCTGAACAATTACAGGTTTGGCTACACTATTAGTGCAGAGAGCTCAACATAATACAAACCCAAAGAGTTGCCAGTGCATATGGTAGGCATGGTCTACTGTGATGCCCTGATAAGTGTTTTCCAGCCCAGAACAACCAAAGATCAGTGCGTACTATGCTAGCTGATCCAAGTCAAACAGCATGGCTAGGTCTTGAGCATGCATTATGTGCAGTGCTGTGGAACAATTTTCTTTTGTGCACAGAAAGTGCCCCAGAATATGTCGTCACTCCACAAGAGCAAGGTTGTTAGGGCCTTGCATTGAGTTGACAAGGTCTTGATATTGAGGCTTCTTTATCAGGAGCTGCATGATTTGATCATGCAGAGCCTTAACTGTTTGCTGTGCAAACATCTGAAGCTCTGTGATTAGCATATATGTGACAATTCTGTTGCGACATGGGACATGAATATTCATGTAGTACTTATAAAGCCAGTCCAGCTTTAATGGAGTGCAGAGAAGACCGCAAGGAGCATGCTTGTACACAATTGTATCTGGGATGTGGGCACACTGGCCAGAGGCATACTCATACGACACCACTTTATTGATGTCAGCTCCCATCAGCACCGTATTTGTAGCATATGAATAGTACATGCAATGGCTGAGTGCTCCTCTGAAGCACAAATTTATTTGCTCAATATCAAGCGGCCCCCACACTTTCACCTCCAAGCCATTGGAGATTCTCCCCAAAAAATCATCTTCAGCTTTATATTTCAGAGCCTGCAACTTCTTGGTGCAATTTGCCTTTTTCTTTGCAATGCGCTTATTGCACAATACTCATTGGAATCAGTCCGCTGCCAATTCCCCCTCCTCCCTGTCCTCCTCCTGCTCCGAACTCAATTCTCCATAGTCACTCTTGTCAGACAAGGATGCAACTGGTGCTTTGCCTTTTCTAGGCATGGTTTTCCCTCTCGAGGTCGTCATCAGACCATCATATTGTTCCAGTGTATGGGAGTCTGGAATCACAATAACTATAGAATACTGTTCTGGTGGGGCCAGTACAAATACCAGCAGCATAAAAAGCATCTAGACTTCTTCTGCTCATGCAAGAATACCAGCAGAGAAGGCTATGACCTCCAATTTGGAGGCATTAAAAGGTGGTTTGCGGCCACAACACTAACAAGATGGCCCCGACTTTGTCAGAGCAGATGAAGCAGTTTGTGGCTGAGCCACCGGAGGGGCAGGCACATTTTGCACCAAAGTTCTCCTTTCTGACTCAGCACAAGATGTACTAAGAGTTGGTGGTTAGGGTGCTGTGGTAACAGTTTTGGACCCCATAGGTGGGGCCCGAGACAATGCAGACTCCTGCTGACTCAAGGACAGGTTGGCCAGAGGCTCACTGACGACAGCTAGTGACTCTGACTGGGCCTGAGGGGCCAGAGCAAGTAGCCAAGATGATGAAGCAACAGGCTAAGCAGGCTGCTCCAGACATACTGGTCACGCTGCTGATGGCATCCTAGCCTGTGGAGGCTTGACTAGTTGGACAGGCTGATATCTCGCCCTCTTGACCTCAGTGGTCAGTTTCTCCATGGCCAAAACTTTGCGCTTAGATGTGTGATCAATCTGTTCTAGCGCTGATATGTGCTGCCTTTTCATCAGCTTGATCTGGTCAAGCAACCCCTCCATGACGATGACAGCCAAACTATTCTGCAAAAAGGAGGCAGTTGCAGAGATTGGCTGTTCTGCTGCTTCCAAACAGCTGAGGAGTGCATCTGGCACTGCTGAGTCCTGCACTTGTGGTGCAGATTCTATATATGGCTTTACCATGGGCCAATGTGCCCATGGTACAGATGGCAGTCCCATTACTGCACTTGCATATGTTGGAATTGATGCATGCAAATGCGCTGGTGGTACCTGATAGTAGTGCTCTGAGCATGTGCTGTCTTCTAGACGCTTATAGCGCCCCTCATCATTGACCTCCATCTCTTGCGAGTGGAGAGGAGTCTGGTATGGAAGCAGTTCTTTGTGGCCTAGATAAGCCATGCCTACAGGATGGTATTGGCCTGCTGCCAGATATAGCGGCTGCCTCTAGTAATCTGAAGAATACTGTTGTATTTGTCACGACCCTTCCACTCTGGACTCACCCTGGAACACCCCCGGAACACTATCTGGAACCCTCTCTCCGACCCCACAGGACACACCCCACCATCACAACTACCAACACCGCCATCATGCGCATCAAGGACCGCCATCAGCCGCCACTGACCCCGATCAATGATCAGATCACGTGCATCACACATCACAGCTCCCTCCACACCAATTGATCGTGTGCCCCACATGCGTAATCCAGGTATACAGTCCCTGCCCGCTACTCAATGATCCCCGGAACCCATCCCAGACATCCCGGAACCCTGAGATCCAGTCCCGTAGTACTTATAGCATAGTTCTCCGTTGTATTCGTTAGTCTTGATATTACATTGCATTACTTGGATTGTTGCGTGTCCTCTGCTTGATTGGTACACGTTGACTGGCACGCTTTGACTAGCATGCTTGAATACTCACGTGCTCTAAGATTGGTACGCACTTCGCAACTTTAATTTGCTAACTTGGTCTCGTCTTAGAACCTCCGGTTCATGACTCGACCCCCACCCAAAATCCCCCAGCTACTCACAACCCAAAACCTCTGGACCGAGTCCCTTCTCCCGGGATTACCCCTGTCCACATCTTGAACCCCGGAGTCCTAGCCCTGGAGTTCCAGACACCCGAGTATCTGTAGGTCAAGTCCACATTGTAAGGGCGATTGCTTTCCCAGAAAGCCCCCGACTCAGCGGAACTTGACAGCATTTGTATATTTGGAGGTTTCTCCCCACCACTAGAGCCTTGCAGGCTCTAATCATTTTTTTGTGGCCCCCAATAGGCCATTACAAACAACATGCTAGCAACATGTATTGGGACTTAAAAGGAGAAAAGAAGAAAAAAAATCTCCTAACTCTGCCAGTGGTGTAAACAACCACAAATACCTGTCACCCAGTCTTTTACTAGCTATCAAAGTGGATTTTGTCCACATTTTACCACTACACACACATTATGCACATTTTGCTAGCTGTTGAGGGCATTTCATGCCCTGCAGCTCTAGATACCTGTCTATTGCTGTAAGATCTTTGCAGTTCACTAGCAGTTCCCAAGTAGTATCACCTAAGCTCCACCTTACCTCAAATTCAAGGTTTCTCCCTATCTACTTATGATCTATGAGGTTATCTATGAACCATTTCTGATCATTACCAGTTCCAAAGTCATATGGTTCTGGGATAGCGCGATTAGGGAAGAGCACATTACTATTGGCTAAGTACAGTTGCAACAATGACACATGGAACTTAGAGACTATCCTGCATGTCTGCAGTGCATGGGGCAGTTCTAGCACATAGTTAGACATGCTTAGCTCAGCCTCAAGGACTCTATATGGTCCAATCCACTTTGGACACAACTTACTCGCTCTGCCTTTTGGCAAGTTCAAGTTCTTCATTGAAAGGTACACTAGGTTCCCTTTTTTGATGTCCAGATCATCATATCTGCAATTATTTGCATGTTTTGTCTGCCATACACATGATTCTATAATTGCATCATGGGCATCTGCCAAGTTTTGTAGCACATTGCATGCAAACTGCTTTACTCCAACATGAATAGCTTCGTTGGTGCGAAGTTCACAAATCATGGATGGCATATAGCCATTATTGAGTTCAAAGAGTGAATACCCTGTGGTTTCAGATATGCTTGTATTTATCGCAAATTTGATGAGTGGACATCTATCCACCCAGTCCTTCTGATCAGGACAAACAAATGCTCACAGGATCTGTGCAATGTTTCTATTTGCCCATTCTGTCTGGCCATCTGTTTGTAGATAAAACAACGTTGACATGAGCAACTTTGCTCCGAGCAGCTTGTGCAGCTCCTTCCACCATTTAGAAGTAAACTTAGCATCTCGATCGCTTACAATTGAACTTGGCAATCAATCCATGGAGGCATACTATTTCCTTGAGATAGATCCAAGACAAGTCCGAAGCTGTTATGGTGGTCTTCAACAGGATGAGATAAACCATACTGGTCATTCTGCAGATTACTACCCATAGGTAGTTACAACCCTTTGACTCTGGAAATGGACCTATAAAGTCCATTCCAATCGAGTCCCAGGGTTTGACTGGTATAGGAAGCGAATGAAGCTTCTCCAGTGGCTTCAATGTTGATACTTTCAATTGTTGACATAGCTTGCACATCAAGCAGAATTGACTCATTTTCTTGGCCATTTGCAGCTACCAGTACCATTGTCGCACATATTCCAGCATTTTCTGAGTTTCAAAGTGGCCCACTACTCTGTGGGCCTGGTCCAGGATAGCCATGATCAACAACCTCTCCCAGAGAATGCAGATGACTTTGGACCCAGTGGGTCTGGTAAGATAGACAAGTTGCTGCTCCACCTTGAAGCGTGGATGCGCTTGGATATTGTGTATAATCTCTATGAAGAGATTGTCATCCTTATATCCTTGCTGGATATGTTCACAAAATTGCGCATTGTTTAGGTCGATTGGCACAGAGTGAAGGTCATGTGAATCCAATACCTGCTGAAGAGTCATCTCCGCACCACTAGAGAGCACCTCTTGCCTCATTTCTTCACCTGGCTGGAGGGTCTCATGATCCACCAGCACTTGCATTTTAATATCGTGAGCTTCTTGCTGTTCTTGCAGTCACTTGCTGCAATGTGATTCCTATGCTCACATGGCATGTAGTTCAACTGTATGTTCCTTGATTTCATGGAATCTATGCAGGAGCAAGTCCTCACCCTCTGGGTCAATGCGTTTGTCTGCCTGAACATCCTGAACATAGTCGTGCACATCATGGACGTTATCTCGAGTATCACTCTCAAAATATTGAGACAGGCAGTCTGCCACCTTGTTCAATTCATCTTTTACATAGATGATGTTGAACTGATATTGCAACATGTAGTCAATCCAGTGACATTGTCATGGTAATAGATGCACTTAGGTCTTGAAAAACTCAAGTGCCTTGTGATCTGTGATGATATGGATCTTATACTCCATCAGCTTATCCTCCCACTTTAGGAGGGCTTCTAGGATAGCGAGTGTTTTCAACTTGTGAACAGCATAGTTCTGCTGTGCAGTAGTAAACTTATAGAATATAAATCTTGCTGGTTAGCAAGTTTGCCACATTTTACCTTGGCCAAACATGGCCTCAACCCCAGTCTTCGATGCATCGCATATGAGCCAAATGGGCTCATCAATGTGTAGATCAATTGGCTGAATTACTGGCATCTTCATGCAAATGCACTTAATCGTCTCAAAGCACCGCTGATGCAGTGGTCTCCAGTGAAAAGGAGACCCATTCTGGGTCATGGCCATCAGTGGCCCAGTGTATGCCATGATATCTGGTAAAAAGTTACCAATATAGTTCACTAATCCAACAAAGCGCTGGATATCATTATATATGGGTAGAATATGCCACTCTCAAATTCGATTGAGTTTGTCTGTGTCCAAGTGAATACCCTTCTCGTCAATGACATGACCAAGACAGTCTATACTAGGTGCATACAACTCGCACTTCTTCCATTTAAGGTAGAGGCTGGCCTTATATAGTCATTCAAACACAACTTGTAGATGCTGCTCATGCTCCTTGATGGAGTCTGAAAAGATAAATATATCGTCTAAATAGATGTGCATAAACTTCTCAATTACATCTTGGAAGATTGAGGTCATTAACCTCTGAAATGTCGCTGGTGCATTACAGTCACCAATCTGCATAATATTACTCGCGAATATCCTCATCAGAGACAAAAACAGCATTTTTGGTATATCTTCTTCTCATATGCATCCGTTAGGTTGATTTTTGACCTATATTTTGCTGTGGCAACATCTTCGTGTATGACTTCCTGATCTGGAAGGGGTGTTATGTCCTTGACTGTATTATCATTGCACTGTTGCACATCCAATGCAGTTCATAATGTTCCATCCTTCTTGGGAATACAAAGTAAAGGTGCAGCTTGCACCATAGGTCGTGGTTCCCACTACTTTGCATTTATGTATCTGTTTGTCTTTTTACAAAGCTGATCCTGTAGTACTCGCAGACAGCAAGGCAAATAGTACTTGTACTGCTTATTATTGTCAATGAGATTAATCTCGTGATTAACCTCCTGCCACAAAGGAAGTTCTTCCTTCGTTCCATTGACAATATCAGCAAACTCATGTTGCTATTGCTGGTGCAATTGAGGAATATCTTCCTCTGTAAGGCTCACTGTCTTGCCTTTCCCTTTTGATATGCATGCTATGCATGGCTGAACCTTTGGTTCAAATTGCTCTTGTAAGGCACGTATGTGCTCTTCTGTGAGATCCCCTGGATTCAACCTTACAACTGGTTGCCTCCTTGCCACTCTTGTCATATTGATGACGATTGCACACTTCTTGCCTTCAGCAATACCCCATCAAATACAATATTCACTGCTTTGGAGATCTCATCCTCCTGTGCATGACGGTATACTTCTCCCATCTGGGTCGACTGCACTCCTTCTATAGTATGTGTCACCATTGACGCTACCAACTTGTTCCACTCTCATAGCATTTGTGAATCATATGCCCATTGCACTTCTGGCTGAGGCACTGGTCGATCCATTAGCAACCTCATGCTTTCCACAGTTCTCATCGTACTATATACCTCATCCTTGACAAGATCCTCCATTCTCACTTGAGAGCTAGTTGGCTGGCATTCCAGCAACTCCACCACATATTTACCATGCTCATTCTTATGCTGTGTAGTCTGATTAGGCTTTCCATTTGTACACCCGACCACATTTGGATGCTTCTCTTTCTTCAGAGTTCCTTGAAACTCTTCCTCAGACATCAAAATAGCTGGTGAGTCTGCCAGCAAGCTTTTTAGTGGGATATGCTCATCCTCCACCTCCTGTACAGTCGCTCTCTTGCAACCATCTAGTCAGTTGCGTTCATCACGCCACTTCTCAGTTGCACAATAGTGTCTCAGACAACCATCCGTGTCGTTTAACATGACTTTTTCTGCCTTCAAAGACACACCGTTTACAATAACCATGTTGTTCACAAAGTCCAAGGACACCTTGTTCTTATGCATAAACAGCGTACCAATGATCATATCATAGCAATCAAAATTTGCTATGTCCACATACTCCTTAGTCAACGTCCCTGACATCTTTATCTTCACTTCAGCACCAAACTGTACCATAGCACGACTCCCTACAGTCCCCAACTAGAGCATGAACAGCTTCTCCAACTCATGAATGTGAATTGCATTAATGTGAGCAAACTGGGGCATAATGCCCATAGTGATACTCCCTGAATCCTACAAAGTCCAGGCAGAATGTCCATTGACATCCACATAAGTTACCAAACACTCCTTCTTTTGAGGAGTATATCGTGGCTGCTGCAACTTATTAGTTGCTTTCTGTAGTGTGACACATCTCATTCAGACACATTGATCTCCATGGCACTTGGTCAGTGCAAACAAGTGTTCTTTCTCATCATCACAAGTATAGTAGTCGCTGTCATATATATCTACTGTGACATATTTGTTGCCATCTATCTGGATGCTCTTAGCCTCTACTTGCGGCTCTTCTTCCACCTTTTTGATGTCCTCGTCATCCTTATTGTCACTGACAACCTTGCTAGGAGCCGCAGCTGTATGAGCCGCCCAAATGTATGCCTTGGGCAGGGCAGAACATTCCTTAGCAAAATGCCCAACTCTACTACAGTTGTAGCATGCTGAGGGGTCCCTGGCAGGCCTTCTCTGGGCCGCTCCAGAAATCCCAGTGGGTTTGCTCACCATTCATGTTACAGGCACTACACCCCCTCTAGCTGCCACTTGGTTTTGACTTGAAATAGGTCGACTATCTTTTGCTGGCAAATATCTAGCAGGCTTCAATCAAAGCCTTTGGCCTCCAGGAATTGTCTTGCAGACAACAAATCGCAGATTGCAATTGTTTTCCATCTCTGACCATTTGGCCAGGAAGGTTTCTACCTTCATTGCCTGATGGTTCACAGGCCCTCAGCATGAGCTATGCTGTTCATAATAATTTGTAGTACGTGTCAACTGCTCATAATAAATGGCATATGCCAAGAATTTGGTCACAGTATTGACCTCCGGAGACAAATTGTTGTTGTGTATCAACGCTCTCCTCATATCTGCAGGCATTCCATCCAAGAATGTCTCGCAAATCGTGTATTCATCTGGATAGATGGCCATATTCTGTGCATGACCCACCAGGTCATCATAAAATGTCTGGATGCCAGTCTTAGCATTATACGCTGCCTTTCTAAAGGCATCCTAAGCTTTCTGCATTGTTGCCGCATTAACAAAGCGGTTATACAGTCTTATCAGGACCTCTTTAAACGTCCAATGCAATTTGTTGCGATTAATATGGAGGACATGGTGGCAGAACTAACTCCGAGCCTCTCCCTCCATAAATTCATGTAGCACAAATATTCTTTCCTGGTCCATGTCATCTCCACCATAGCAGCAGGCTGCCAGATGGTAACAGACATCCATGGCCCAATCCTCCAGCTGGGAGAACCTATGCCCCCCAGCATATGCATGTATGTGCTTACCATCAGATTTGCAGGAGCTTACCCCATGTAACCAAGTCACCTAGAGCCTGAGCTCTAGGTATCTATACTGATCCTTCATGCTGAACAACTGTCAGGGAACTCCTCATTTCTTCCTTTTCTCACTCCTTACTTCTTCACTCTCCCTTTATTCATTCTCTTATTTCTTCTGACATTACTTCATTTTACTATTTCTATTCTTTCAACACTATCTGTTAGTACTACTTTCAGCCCTTGAGGTGCTCTGGTTCTTTAGCTACCATTTAGACAAGTGTGGGCCCTTCAGCACCACTTCCAGACTGCTTATATAAGCTGGAGTTTGCCTTTCTGACTTCTAAAGTCCGG